>JANAVB010018501.1:0-79409 GCA_029216955.1 Iris pallida | reverse complement strand
TAAGCAGGGCTCGGGTTGCCGAGTGGTAATCTGAGGCTGCCAGGCAGAAGCGCTCGATGTATGCATGGACAAGCTCTTTCTCCCTCTGGACAATTTCCACGAGGGTCGACATGGTCATATCCATGCCCATTTCGTAAAATTGGTACACAAACCGGATCTTCTTGTCTACAAATGACGAGATGCAGTCATCTGGAAGACGGCAAAACCACTCATAGGCTACCCCCTGCTGGGCTCCTATGAATATGTTGGACCGGAGGGTATCTTCCTTTGGCAGGTGCCCTGTTACTGAGGCAAAGTACCTCAAGTATTCTCGGGGATACCCCTTACCTTCATAAGGTGTAAGCGTCTGCAGATTATATTTGGGACGATAAACGACGTTATCCTACTCGACAGGGTATGGCTGCCAGATCCCCATCTTCCGGAGCATTGCTTGCTTTTTTTGGCATCATGACGAGCATACAGCTCCTTGATGGTCTGTTGTATCTTGGCTGTCATTGCTGAGCCTGTAGCCGATGGAGTAGACGAGGATGGTCCTGTCTGGTTGGCAGCAGGCAACCTACTGGATTCGTCATTGGTTGGCGGATCACGCGTAGGTGTAGAGGCAGCGGGGGCCATGCTACTCTTGAGCTCGATTATGACCGAGGACATGGTCTTCATGGTGTCCATCAGCCTTTCTAACTTTGTCTCGAGGACTTTGATACGTCTGAGAGCTTCGTTGTTGTCTTCCTCATTGTCATCGGCTATGAACACAGACCGAGTCTGAGAGTGGCTCGAAGGTGCCGTGGATCCTTCAATTTTTGGCTGACGCCTGAGGCTCGCTGTCCTGAGGATATACCATAAGATTGTGAGCTTCTTAGGACTAGGTATGGTTGCTACCCCCGGTCTGGTGACTGGCTGCGAATGGAGACATTTGTGTCGTATTGCGCCTCGTCAGATTAGAACACAGGGTTGTTGTGCATGGTAGGAGGCTGGCTACCCCAGGTTTTGACAAGGCACCCAATGGAGATTTGGAACTAGTACTTTGGAACACACCTGCATCGGGTACCTTTGCTTTACTGTTCTCTGACCTCCTCTTTGGTTTAGCAACCGATATGAAGGATTCTGGAAAGGCTTCTTGAAAGCTCTGGAACCCTGGGCCGCATAGCATGTGGCGATGCAGGGCTCGTCTTCTCTATGACTCATCGACCCCCTGTTAGGCCTCTGACGTGGAGTCAGCATGGAGTAGAATCTCTGAAAGACGGAGCGCCTGCTCGACGATGGCGCAGCCATCTGCTGACAATGGCAGTTGATGGTAATCTAAGTAAAAGGGTGCCTTGATTTAGGCACATTTTGTGCCACAGATTTATCTTTCACTTTGGAGAGGGTTGGCTCTTCTATCGTAGCACTCCATCGTACATTCAGGGAAGCTGCATGTAAGCACGGTCAGAGCGGGTTGGCGAGGAAGCCTCCTATCGCTCATGCGGGAATGCGGCTTGTGTGGCTCCCTCTCTGTAGGATGTACCCCCTGTTTTGGCTTACGCACAGGATTACCCCAGTGGGAGAGAGATTCGACTGGTTGAGGCATAGGAGCGTCGAAGCCAGTCTTTTATAGCTTTCGTCGGCTGCGCGTGTTACTGTCAACACGGGCCTCTGGTCTGCCGCTGGTGTCGCACGCTTGTTGTACGAAGCACGAGCCACCTGGGATCTCTTTCTACTACCCCCAGCGGGTGATAGTATTCAGAGTCCGCCGAAGGTTTATCGGAAGGGAAAGCGATCTATCGAAGACATATCTCCTTGCCGGCAATGCGCCCGTCGTGAGGGGTTGGATCGGTGTGCGCTTCCTTTGGCATCGTTCCTTTGTCAGATCAACCATGGAACCACCATCTTATTTGCCATGCTTTTCCGGGATGGAATCGGGCGAGGGGATAAGGCTGTAGCAGCCGGGATCTTCTTTATGGCCTTGATGTTGAGGGGGTCCTGAGACGCAGTTCCCGCCATCGTGCTGCTGGCTGCAGCCGCCTAAGGCCTTCAGACACGTCGAGTCTTCTTCAGTTGTACGAACGCTTCAAAGTCTTGACTTTTTATCAGAGAGGAGATCTTCGAAAGCCTGTTGGTCGAAGCATACGACCAGCATGTCTTGAGAAGCTCCCAGCAAGTTGTCATCGAATTGTGTCACGCCTTCTTGTTGGAGGAGAAGGTAGTCCCCAGCAGAGTCGCTATTTTGTTCGACGTAATAAAAGGTTGAACGAAATTTTTTCTTTATTGAACGTATAAGGTATCTGTGTACAAAGAAGGAAGTTCTAAACAGGATATTCTAAGTACAGGGAGAAGAGATTTCTGGAAAAAGTGAAACGATGGAAATCGCACACTGCAGCGACTCATTTACTCCATTGACGATCTGTTGACGAATCAACCTTGCTATGGCTCTCTAGCGCCTTTGATGGGACTCTGGGGTCACCGATCAAGAGGCTGTCTGGATGAGAAGTTCCCTTGAAGATGGTTGGTTGGTTGGTTGGTTCTTTAGTTGATAGGTGGATGAGGGTGGCCAACTCTTCGTGGATGGAGAACGCTGCTCTTTTAAAGATTATCGATTGTCAATGTTTCCTCTATCTTTTTGATGCTTTGGTGGAAGAAGAACTACTTCTATTATAGAGAACCGAGCACATATGCGATGTACATTAGGGTTCCTGAGATATGAAAGAATTTACCGTCATTGTATGGTACGGGCTTCTGCAGCACTGACACATGGCGGACATCGAGATTCTCCTCAAACGAGATCTCTGGTGGTATAAACATAACTGAAGGAGTGACATATGGCACGTACTGATTTGCTTGTTCAGATACAGCTGAGTAAATCTTAGGATGTTATCCTAAATTTAGAGTCTAATTGATCCTCATCTAAGATTTAAATCAATCTGATATGATATCAATCATAATTTAATCCCAATCTTCTCTGTAAGAGGCAGTTTAAACAAACCAATTGGGGTGGACCCATGCTTCCTGCGCCTCTGGTGAGGACTAAGTGCTGCTGCGCTTCTGGGGCGACGAGTAGACCGTGATTCTGGAGACGACAGAACCTCTGTGCTTTCAGGCTACGAGTAGACTAGGCTTCAAATGACGACGAGACTTCTGTACGTATAGGATAACTTACGAAGCTGTATTTAGGCTACCAGAGTCACTGTGCTGTAGGCAAAAAGTAGGCTTGTGCTTCATATTGGCGAGGTTACTATGCTTTTGGAGCGACAGGTTGACTTGCATTGGTTGCGATGGGAGTTCCCAAGTCTCTTGTAGAGAAGTGAGTTAAGCTTCTGATCCGGAGCAGATGACTGTGCCATAGGAATAGAGATGGTGTGAGCATATCACCATCATGTGCCTCATGCAGATGCAGGTAAGTAGCTGCACCACTGAACAGTGAAGGCGTTGGCTGCGAAGGGAAGTGTATAACACCCTTGCACGTCTGAGATTGGCCCAGGCAGTTAACTGCGCCTTTGGAGTGCAGACAATGGCTTTTGGAATAAAAGAAAGGGGGATGGCCTTACCACCATCTTGTTCCTGAGGTTGGCACAGGCAGGTGGCTGCGCCTCTTGCTCGAAGGCTCTGACTTCTTTAAGGTGCTGGGTTGCTGATATGCTGCGCCCACAAGAATATCAGAACATGCTTTGGTGGAGGTCAATCCTTCAACGTGTGTAGCAAGAAGAAGGAAGGCTGTACTTCAATAAAGACTATGTCCCTTGTAGATCCCTTCAGGCTTCTGTCGAATCTGTACTAGATCCTTTGTAGAAGAACAGAATCAGTCCCTTATGTATGGTCTTGATGTGTCTGTACTAGACTTTGTTAGACATAAAAATGAAGGGACTTCTCTCCATATCTTCTTTTTTTTCTTTTTTGCACTGAGCCTGAGTCTTTTACATCTTCTGCGCTTTGGTGAAGGGATGTCTTCAGCTGAGATTTTTCATGCTTCTACAATGATGTTCAAGCCAGACACCTTATACAAAAGATGGAGTACGACTTAAACAGCGGCGAGGGCTTGAATTATGGTAAAGGTCGACGCCTTCCCTTGCATTCATGTCCTAAAGTGGAAGCCCTCAGACTACTACTACCGTACTCGCCGCAGACTAGGCTACGTAATGCGCTCCAATAACTCCAGAAAGCTCAGAAGCTGAAGTCGAGCTGCACTATCATTCGTTAGAATCCTTAACTTGGGACTCCGATTCTAGCATCAGCCATGCCTTTAAGAAAATATTGTATGTCAATGTGACCTCAGCAGATCCCTCAACAAAGGATGAAGACCAAACACTGGAATTCTTCGAAAAGGAACCTTGGGCTCAATACCTAGGATCTCAGTAGGACAAAGAGAACCTCACACCAAAGATGATGTCGTACAAATTGACCTAGGGGATGAATCCTCACCCAAGCCGATCTTTATCAGTAAGAGCTTGTCAGGGGAGGACCAAGAATCTTTGATACAACTTATCCAAGATTATATGATGTCTTCGTCTGGAGTTATGAGGATATGCTAGGAGTAGACCAGCAGGTAGCAATGCACAAACTTAACATTCGAACAGATGCTAAACTGGTCAAACAGAAGCAGCGTCGCTTCTGTCCAAATGTCATGGATGCTATTGAAACCGAGGTGAATAAACTCATAACCAGCGGTTTATTCGTGAAGAAAAATACCCAAACAGGGTATCTAATATGTTTCCCGTCACCAAGAAAAATAAAAAAATTTGAGTCTGCATAGACTTCAGGGATCTCAACTAGGCTTGTCCAAAAGATGAGTTTTCCCTTCCAATTATGATGTGATGACCGATAATACATGTGGCTTCGAACATATGTCTTTTATGGATGACTTTTTGGGCTACAACCTGATCAAAAATGTTCCCTGATGACGAAAAGCATACTTTACTTCGAATGCCAAAAGGAATCTACTGTTATACAGTGATGCCATTCGGTTTGAAGAATGCTGGGGTAGCATACTAGTAGGCTATGAGCACCATATTCTACAAACACCTCCGAAAAATGGTGGAATATTATGTTGATGACATTGTTGTTAAGAACCGAAGGAAGGTAGACCTTTGGAGGATCTAAAGACGGCATTCGACTTGATGCGGGCACATTAATTAAAGATGAACCAAACCAAGTCTTTTATGGGGGTTTCCAGCGACAAGTTCTTGGGCTTCATTGTTACAGCAAAGGGGATCCACAATGACCCTGATAAGACCAAGGCCATCCTTGACATGGCTCCACCGAAGAACCTCAAAGAGCTTCATGGCTTACAAGGGCGTTTGATATACATTCGAAGATTCATAGCAAATCTGTCCGGGCGATGCCAACCCTTCACCAAGCTAATGAAGAAGGAAGATTCTTATGTCTGGACCAAAGAATGCCATCAAGCATTAGATGATATTAAGAAATATCTCACCAATCCCCCAGTCCTGGCCACCCCGGTCACGGGAAGACCCTTCTTACTTTACGTCCGTGCTATGGACCACTCTCTCGGTGCCCTGCTAGCTCAGAAAAATAATGCAGGCCATCAGCGGGCTATCTACTATCTGAACAAGACCAAGATTGGTGCCGAACATCGATATAATACTATTGAAAATGAGTGCCTTGCTCTAGTCTTTGCTATTCAAATGACCCGCCACTATGTAGCTGGACAGACTATTCACTTCATCTCTAGGGTTAACCCCCTTAGAGACCTTATGACAATGCCGGGAGCGCTAAACTCATGGTTAGCTACATGGGCAATCCTGTTATCACCTTATGATATGATATTTGTCCCACAAAAGGCGATTAAAGGTCAAGTGTTGGCTGATTTCTTGGCAGCACACCCTGTCCCAAAAATGTCGAAACTCTATGACGGTCTTCCAGATAAGGTCTTGGAGTCCAACACAGTCATGGAAGAGTGGTTTGACGGATGTTCTTCGACGATGCATCAAAAACAGGCACCAAAGGCAAAGTTATTGTAGGAGTAGGGGTAGTCCTAGTCACCCCTGAGGGCATAGTCATTCACGGTAAATATTCCCTTATGGAACCGTGCACCAACAACATCGCTGAGTACAATACCCTCATCATCGGACTCCAGCTCGATAAACAGTTAGGGGTCAATTACCTGGAGGCCTACAGTGATTCAAAACTGATAGTAAATCAGGTTAGAGGCTAGTACGAGGTCTGACATAAGGATCTAGTCCCCTACCATTATGGGGCAATCGATATAATTTCTACCTTCACTAGGTTATTTATAGAACAAGTACCTCGGTTACAGAATCTGGAAGCAGACGCTCTCGTTGGCCTCGTCGCTTCCTTAGCAACTCCTGTCGAGACTCAAAACTCCGTCACTGTGATTGGTCAAGAGTTGGTTTGTCCTAAGAACAACCTATCCATGTGTCTAAACTACTCTCTACAAGTAGACGCCAACATTGATGTCAGGGATTGGCGATTCCCGTTTATAGACTATGCAGTCTATGGAATCCTACCCAACGACCCGAAGGAAGCCACTTCTATTAGGAGACGTTCGCTTCAGTTCTACTATGACACAGCTATTAAAATATTGTACCATCGTTCTTATGACGGACTCCTCCTCCAGTACTTATCAGATGCCGAAGCAAAAGAAGTGCTCTGGGAAGCGCATGATGGCACCTGCAGCTCACCAACCTAGTCCTAAGCTGTAGGACTGATTATGGCATATGGATTTCTATTAGCCCATAAAGACGGCAGATGTTGTTGATTATGCCAAGAAATATCGAGAATATCAGCTTCTGCTGACTTCATCCATCAACCCTCCGAATTCCTATACCCTACGGTTGCGGCTTGGCCATTTGAAGCATGGGGAATGGATATCATTGGACTAATCAGCCCTTCATCCTCTAAAGGACACCAGTTCATCCTTGCCATCACTGACAACCTCTCTAAGTGGGCTGAGGCGATACCAGTGATGGAGAATCATTCACAACAATTGCCCCCAATTTGTGAGCCATGCCATTCATCGATTTTGTGATAAAAATCGAATACAGAACATAGCATCGACATCCTTCAATCCGACGATAAATAGGCTAGCAGTAGCCTTCAACAAGACAATTGTTAAGATACTCAAGAAGGTTATATCATCAATAGATGTGATTGGAATAAAAAGCAGGATGAATGTCTTTGGACATATCGTACAACTGTTCGGACACCAACTGGCAATATTCTATTCTCTCTCGTTTATGGGAGTGAAACGCTACTCCCCCTGGAGATTCAGATTCCATATCTATAGGTAGCTATCACTAACCAGTTAATGAAAGAAGATAATCAACGTCGTCGGCTACAAGAATTAGAAGCGTTGGATGAAAAGCGTCTTCTAACTCAGCAACGTATTAAGCTATATCAAGCTCGAATTTTTGGAGCCTTTAATAAAAAGGTTAAAGAAAGGACATTTCAAGTCGGTGACCTTGTGTTATCAGTAAAAAGATCGATGGTCATGACTCATAAGACGGACAAAAAATTCTAGCCTAAGTGGGAAGGTCCCTTTGTAGTCAAGTCGGTATACTCTAACGGTGCGTGTCGACTCGCCAAGCCTAATGGAGATCTGCTAATGATGCCGATCAATGGCAAATTTCTAAAAATATATTGTCTAGTTTTGGACGTGTATTTTTCTACTTCTTACAATGTTTGTTTAAACCTTTGAGTGAGATATTTCTAAAATGAATGTTTACCATGTCCATATTTTCTCTGAGTAAACGTTCTTACCTAAGCAACCCTCGTGTCACTACAAACCCCACATGACGACATCCATGTTCACATTACCTCTGAATTATTTTTATGTATCGGTAGAGTCGTGTCCTTCTATGTTCATACAGCCTCTGAGAAAGACGACCTTGCCACTAAAATCAAATGTTTACCATATCCATATTACCTCTGAGTAAATATCCCCACAAAATTAAACCTCCTCACCGCCACAATGTCAATTATCTCACCTTACCATCTGTACCTAAATTCTAGGTATGAAGTAGATGTTAGGGCCACAAAACATCCCCAGCGGAGCTACTTCCACTCTATCATGTTAAAGCCACCTCTGGTAGGATTCTTGCTACCATAAATTTCATAACAAATAAACAAACAAGAAGAAAATAAGGTCTTTATTACTTTTCAAAATCAGGAAAAGAAAAAAGCATAACTACAACAAAATAAAAGTCTCTTTAAAGAGACACAAAATAAGAAAGCAAAATCGAAGCTACTAAGACTGTCGACGCTCATGATCACCGATCCGACGTTTTAGGAAGGCAATTCTTGGCCCGATAGACTCTTTAGCTCGGCGTTCTGCTTCTTGATGTCTGGTCGCCTAATCTTCAAATTGAGATATGTCGCGACAAGCATTCTCCAGCTCTATCCGATGGATGCTCACACTTTCGATAGCTTAGGTCAAGGTCTCGGACTGACGGTGAAGTTACATCTTCTCATCTGCTGCCATCTCCATTTTGCCCTCTACGGCGGCCATCTTTTCTTCCAGAAGTCAAATCTCCTCCTGATAGTGTTCATAATGCAGTGTTAAGGTTTCCTGGAGACAGGCTTGGACTTTTTCGACAGTACCCAGCTCCTCCTCCTTCGCCCCAATCTCAGCTCCCACACGTGGAATTGCTTTCTGACCGGGTCGGTGTAAGGATACCTCAGTATATAGCTTGGCCAGCTTCTCACGCACCAAAGGCGAGAGGTTATCTTCCAAGCCCCGAGCTCCATAAGATAAGCTTCTAACTCGGTCATCGAAGCCTCTAAGGCATTAGCTGCCACCTCTCAACCAGGAAAAGCCCTGAGTGGCACTAGCTGGAGTGTCGCTACAGCTTGAGCCAGAGCAAAGTTGCGGCCCCGATCCAAATGTTGGTGACTCCGGGCCTTAAAATGGTATAAATTGTCTCGACGATGGGCATAGTCGTCTGTATCAGCTATAGTCATGGGCGTCATTGGAGGCAGTATAGTGGAAGGTCCTGGTAGAGGGTAAACATGAGCTGAAGTAGCCGAGGGTGTTATAGAACTCGAGGCCGTCACAGGAGCTGAAGAAGCCACAGCCGTCGTAAGAACAGAGGCCGTCACTGGAGCAGCCACACTAGCCTCCGGTATGCCATGTACCAGTTCCGGTACTACTACTTCAGAGGCAGCTCCGCTGGTATTCCCAAAGGGACATACCCTGGGTTGGGACCCTCCAGGGTCGAGGATCTCTCCACCCCGGGATCCTTCTTTGGTCCTTCAACCGGTAAAGATTGATCCACTTCCTTAGCGGTGACCTTGTTTGTAGCAGCAGGATCAATCGGCGCTTTCTCAACCATAACGTCTCGCTCTATATCTTCATTTTCGGCCGCACTGGCGACCTCACCTCCAGTTCCGGAGGAGAGTTCGACGGATGTGTCTTCGACCATCATACTCGCCCGTTCTCCTTCCTTCTCCTTCTTCTTACTCCTTCCGGCACTATCCTTATGGACTGGTACTTCAGATTCGACCGAGGTCATCTCGGTCGATACTTCAACCATCTTGTTGGCAGGTCTAAGGTTATCCTTGTATGCCTGCGAAAGTCTTCGGTATGGTTACCTCTGGTGGGACTCCATCTTGAGGAATGCCTACAAAACCAGCAAGACTCATAAAAATGACAAGGTAAACAAAAACATGGAGTCACACTGTACATCAGGCACATATGCTGCCATTAAATTTGAAGAATCTCCATGCTTGAAGTCGAAAGAAGTAATCAGAGCAATGAGAGACTCCTCTATCTGGGCTACCACTGTAGTCCCTGTCACCGGGACCTCTTTCTGGTCAATGACCTTCTCAGCCTCCATAGTTACTCGCACCTCAACCTAGGAGGGCCCTCAGCCTGGATAGCTCTGTCAACCCCCACTGATGGAGGGCCTTCGGACGGTACAGTGGCATCAACCCTCACCGTTGGACGTGCTAGTACCCGGAAGGGTACCCTGGCAGCAACTGCCTCGGGACGGTCCCCGAGGACTTCGAATGCACAATCGGTTAAGTCCTTCTTTGACCGTTTCGATTTCTTCACAAGCTGCAAAAATAAAGCTAAAACTAGAAGAAAAAGGAAAAATCCCAAAAACTAATATACGAATTTTTATGTTAGGATACCTGTGAAAGGGACCTTGCAGATGGTTCCTTCTTCTTCTCCACGGGCAATAAAGCCGGCTTCTCCGATATAGTCAGCTTATGAGCACCCGCTTTACCTTTTAAATGATGAAGAGCTTGTCTCTGTTGGGGGCCAACATTTCAAGGGTGGAACTATAGGACCCTCTTCATCTTCTGGGGAGGCACTGGACGCCTATGATACCTTGCTACCCGAAGATAGATGATCTCAGATGTGCTTGAGGACGACCTGGGAAGCATCTACCTTGGTTCCAACGATGAAGCTCCGTTCCCGCTTGTAGCCCGGGGAAAAGTTGCTCGTCGAACTGTAAAACTTCATGGCGGAGTACAGGGTGTGTGTTTCAGGCCGACCTGTGGGTATAGTAAAGCTTACCCCAGTATATCCGGCGTTGTAGTAATGCCACGCATGTGTGCCATCCTACAAACTACCATCATAACCCAAGCAAGTGCTTGGGTTATCCATCATCATTTGGCTGTAGCCAAATTGACACGCGAACTGACTCGGTAGATAAGGCTCCAAAAACACATGGTTCTCGTTTCTATATACCAAATGCGACGGTCGAATAGATTGCAGCCAATAGAAAGCTCTACGCGTCAAAGTAGACATATGGTCGCCCTTGTCCTCCAATATGTCTTCCGTAAAAAATCTATCCTAGAAGGGCGGGATCATAAAGAATTTAAAGCCATTCAAGTGACCTAGCACCCATCTACAAACAGGGATACCTTGGTGAATCCACTTCTTCCGACGATAGCGGCACATAGAGGCGTCCCTGTCCATGTGGCGTTATTTTGAACCAGGGTCCATCAAGCCCGGGTGATGTAGCACCAACAAAGATATCAAATAATGGTAGGAAAGCTCCACCCGAGGAAATTTATCGTCCTTTTTGCCGTACTTAATTATCCTCTTCGAGAACTCCCACAAGCCTCGTAGAATATTACAGACCATGGGAAAAAGTTGTGTCATAACAGGGAAGGCCAGAAGGTAAGTATGAGTAAGTTACACTATGTTACGAGGCCTGACCATGTTGTTGCAATATGAGTAGGCTTGGAGTATGTTCTATGAAATTGATCCTAAGACAAAATTAGAAAGACAACAAAAGAATAGTTCACACTCACTAAATTTAACGTATTAGTTTTGTATGCGTGGGAGAGATGCCCCTACTAGTACGTTGTGAACAGACCCTACCAATTTTCATGCATGTTACAGGTACTTGCTCGTTCGAGGCAGAGCTTGCTTGGACATGCTGAGACATGGAGTTCCTTGGCATTTTGAGACGTTATGGCTGTGTTGAATACTTTACCTATATGGGACATAATGTATGGACATCGCCTTCTTCAAGTTGTAAGCCTCAAGGCGTTATATTTTGTATTAAAAGATGAGAGAGAGCTGAGTGAGTGTATTCAAAGAGTTTATGAGCGTGAGGAATTGTAATCCCGGCCTCGTGCTATTGTAATTTTGCTGCATTATCAATAAAAGGATTTTGTTTTTTTATACATCTTATGTTATTCAACTTCATTGCTCGGGACTTTTATGCTACGACTTTGTCGCTAAGATGCGTAATCAGCCGTTATGGTATTCACCTTATGCGAGAGCAACTTAGGCTCGTGCAACATCATGCTCATGTGAGAACGATCGATTTTGTGGAACCAAGGCATGACATAATGGCCTCAAAGCACGAATTTATGTCACTGGACTTCGATTGAATTCCTTTGAACTTTGATGTTGCATTTGTACTCGATATTGACAATATTTTCTCTCAATGTTCTGCGGGATGATTCATACAATAAGTCAAGATATATTAAAAATGTCATACGGGTGTTGGTTGACCCAAAGGATAGTTTTGCGAAAGTCTTCATTGGCTGAGTTGGATTAAGCATTACGTACCTAAACCTGCATCGGTGATAGCAAAGTCGTGTGTGGGATTAAAATTATTTTGGATAAGAATGAGTTTGACTCAATTTGTAGAATACAGGATAACTATCGATAGAAGTGCTATCAGACGGCAATATCGTTACTGTGATATAGATAGATCATGCTTGGGTTTTTGAGGAATGGATTGTTCAGAGATTGAATGTTTATCGATTGTGATTCAAAATTAGTTTCGAGGATTTGTTGAGTACTTATTCCCTGAGTGGTATATGAGATAGCCTTGGGATGTTGATCATTTAAGGATCGAGGTACCAATGAGTCTATCAACAAGCGTTGCAGTACAAAGCCTTATAATGAGTTTTATGAAGTTAGTAGTGATCTTGATATCTCATACGAGATTGATTCTGGTGAACTAGAAACAACGCACATCGGATTGGGATTGCACTAAGTATAAGATGCAAAGTGAAAAACGTAGATAGAGTAAACCAGAAAATAGTAACATGCAATGGAATGGATGACTCGGACAAGAAAATCAAAATAAATTGTATACAAAAATGATAGTACGAAATAGAAATGAATTGAGTTTCGAATTCGACTAAGGAAAGATAGAATGAAGGGAAAATAACATACATGGAAATTTGATTGAAGATACGAGAATGACTCTAAGGATCTAAGAAAAAATAGCTCAACGATTTGAGCTATTATAGAACGATACGATCGATAGAATATTTTGCTTGATGACTTAAGATAGAAAGATAAACATATACGATTTTGAGTTTGAATAAATTGATCATGAAACTAGTTGAAAGATAGATATAGCAAATTTTGATATTAAATTTGTAAAGAGCTTATCCAATATCCAGTTCAGATGATAGCATTGATTGTACGGCTCATAAAAGAAATATCGTCAGGTTATGTATATTATTAATGGTATTAAGGTGTATCAAAGATCGATATATGATAACTTACGAGTACTCTAATTTGATGAATGATGATCGTGTCAAATGTTATTGCTCAGATGGATTCTATACCTTGGGATTTTGATAGAAACAAATATTTGGATGACTTGAATTGATGAACTTGAAGTTTGCGTGAATAGATATTACTCGAACTATACCGAAAGAAAATAATAACAAATTTGATGATCGATAATATAAGGATTGTTATGTAACTCCTCTTCCCGAAAATTTTGAAATATTTTTATTACTTATTTGATTTAAATGGTGATTTTTTGAATTTTTGTAAATAATTAGTTAGTTAATTATTAAGATAGATGACTTTAGCCATGGTTGAGTTTTGAAGTACAAGACGACTAGGAATCATGGCACGGATAGTGCAGTGGCGTGCTTTGACTAGTGTTTAGCCATGGTAGGGGAAGGCTGAGCCATAGGATTGTTCTAACTAGGAAAACCATGCTAAGTTGCAACTTAACCCCTATAGATTAATTAATTATATATTAATTAAGATTATGATTTTAGGGGACCCGGTTGTGGCAATTTAGTCCGAACTGGACCCGAACCAAATCCAAGCCCAAGCAGTGATGTAGTGCATCCAAAGACGCCCATGTAGGCATATTTTAAGTATATGCATTATTTTATATTTTACTTTTATTTTGGATTTACAAATATTTTCTAAAAATGTTTGTTATGCGTATTATATAAGTATTATTAATTCTTATATGACATTTAGAATGTTGCACGACTTTCGATGGACCTATTAAAGTAGAGGTTGAATGTGTCACCCAATAATATACCTATTATTAGCTTACTGTATTTCGTTATCATCATTATATTATTGTTGATACTATAATTATAATAAAAGTATCTTATTATGGACTATCTGTGTTCTTTAGAAATAGGTATCATCATATATATACATATTTATATGAATATACTCTACACTAGCAAATTAGATTATTAAGATTTTGGGATTTTATGGAGTATTATACATATATATAAATATATGGGTATATATAGTTATATATAGAAATATATATGTTAGGAAATAAATAAAATAAAAAAAGAAATAATAACAAAAAGGAGATCCCAGCCCAGTCCAGCCCGATCCCATCCCAGCCTAGCCTGATCCCAGCTCAGTCCAAAGCCCCAGCACCCAGCCCGACCCCTCCCTATGCCCTGCTCGTAACCGAGCATATAACCGAGAGAATAGAGAGAGGATTCTCTCGAAAACCCTAAACACAACGCCACCACCCATACCTATGCGCCCCTTCCCCATGCGCGCACCGCTGCGAGCCACCGTCGGTCGGCCAGAGCCACCGCAGAACCACGCGCACGCGGCAGACCACGAAAAATAGGACAGTAGGAGCGGCACGAAGGGGCAAAATCGGGGTAAGTTTTCTTCCACCACATTCAACTATTTTTCGATCCGTCACTTCCTGTGTATAGACAACATAACCATAAGGAACCCATCTAGCTAGTTTGTATTGAATCGATCCAGATTCGAAAAGAAATTGACTCAAAAATGACGAAAATCCTGTTGGTAAACAGAGTATATAACTAACGTAGCACCCAACTTGGAAGCCGTTTTCTGTCAGGATATTGAGTATTCGTGAAAACCATCTGAACAGCCTTTTAGACAACCTAATCAGGATCAAAACCCATTAAATATATTATTTTATCCTATATTATATTTAGAGTAAAATAGTTCCAAAAATCAAGGAAAAATGGTTTTCAAAACTTAGAAAACTCTCCAATACGACGTGCGTCCCGCCAATCCGGGTGACGTGGTCACGAACCGAAAGCATCAAAAGGTGCGTATCGGCTTCATGGACGTGTGGACTTTGACGGAATTCAAATTGGTTGCGTGTGCACGACGAATTTGATGCGTATCCGTCAAAATTCACCGTATCGGACTCTTTGTAAATTTCCCAATTACTTTGTGCACGTTCATCAGACCGAGACGAAACTTACGCCAACAGGACTGTATCATTTTTTTGGTCATGTATGCCAAGTTTGGTCCGATTCTGAGACAGTTGATCGGATCGCCGTTTTGCGGGCCCTATGATCCTATTCAACGAGCGATTTTGTGCACAGCCTGCCGAAATTCAACTTTGGACATACGATTGAGTTTGTATTATCAAAATAAATCTTTAGACATATAGTTTAATGAATTTAGAGACCATTGACTCTGACATACTTTTCGGTGCAAAGCGGGTCCAACGGCAGACATCATTTTTAATTACCGTTTTACCCCTATGTCCAGAATTGGACTTAAGGACAGGCTATCCTAGCTAATTTGACTAATCTAAAAATATTGGTAACATCTATTATAGCTTCTGGAGGCATTTGTGGGACTTAGACTTTCTGACTTGTTGATTGGCGATATATTGTTGGTTCTCCGTGCAACCCTCAGGCAAGTATACCTTACTGAACATATACAGTAATTACATTGTTTTCTCTTTCTCTATTGTATTCCTTTTCATATTGTCATATGATTTCCATATTATGATTGGTTTGTCCTTGATTGTTTTACTTTTTCTAGATTACGTACACGTATAGGATATACGACATTGCTTGTCTATTAGTCTTCTTCATGTTATCGTGTCTTGTGATAGAGTTGCTAGTTCTACACCTTGTTCTTGACTTGACTATTCTTAACTGGGAGTATCTTGCATTGTACTATAGTTGAGACATACTATAGATTAGAAGTATCTTATATTGTGCTACGACCTATAGCAGATTCTTCGATCATGATATTGATTGATTGACTTGATTTGTGACATACTATAGATTGGGAGTATCTTGCATTGTACTATGGTTTATAGGTGTCTACTTGACCTTGTATTCCTTTAGGAGAGGAAATCGATACTAGAAATAACTATTCTTGACTGGGAGTATCTTGTATTGTACTACAATCGAAACCTACTATACATTGGGAGTATCTTGTATTGTACTACAAGCTATTGGGGTTAATCGTTTGATTGATAGCCAAGTCTAGTATTACATTTCCATATTGTTTGTCGTGTCTTAGATATCCTTCTTGTACCGTCCTTATCTTCCATACATGTTATTTACTGTTATATTAGCGGGCATATTTTATGTATCTTGCTAGTCCTTTGAGGACCTGATGATCTCTTTAGGTAGCCGATTGCACGGAGTTAGTTAGCTGAGCATGTGGTAGTTGACTTCATCTGCATGATTCAGCTATTTTGTTAGTGTTATTGATTTACTATCTTTCTCGTACTTTCATGATATATCCTGCTTATCAGCTTAGCTTTATAGGCTCATATTATTCTTGGGGTCTAATCGGACATATATGCTAGTGGGCTGCAGACCACGACCCATACTTGTTCATTCTCATCTTATATATTCTTGTGGATTGAGATATACTATAGATTACCATATTAGCCATGGTACCATAATCTTGACAGCTTATACGTACTCGAGTCGGGCTGGAGTCCGCTCGATACGTAGCTGGCTTGTTCACGCTCACGCACCCAAAAAGCGGGTACGGTCGTGACATATTATGTCTCAGAAATTTATAGTAGGCGATTTACGAGTTTGCGATGAGATAGATGCATGTACTGAGGACTAGTAGGTTTAGGATTGAGATAAATTTTAGTTGACAAAGTTATGTATGAGACGTTATGACTCAAAATTTGAATCGACATTGTGATTTGTGATTGGTGGATTATGACCTTGGATTTTGTAGTCGAGGTATATGAGTTTGGATTTGGTAGATATATCATGTGAATTAAGGATTTTAATTAGAGAGTTGTGTGTGTCGTTGAACCATGTTGTGATCGAGGATGATCGTGAATAAAATTACCCTAGAAATGGCTTTGGTGAACCGTCTCAGACCCCCTTGATTAAATATTGAAGATACGAGTAGGAAGAATGTATGCTCAATGTTTAGAAATCAGAGTGAGACGAGCTTGGGTAGAAAATTATTTAATATCGACTATAGTTTGACCTTAGGATTGGGGGTGAGTGTTATGATATTGGTTACAAGGAATGATGATCATGACTTTGACCTTGTTAGTTAGCATAGCGGTTAGGCAGACATCCCTATATTGAAAAATAAAATTGGTACGATCAACCTAAGTGAGAGTCGCCTAGGTAGATTATAGAGATGGAGAAGCTAGTTTGTAGAATTGAGGCTTGAGATTGGACAGTGTTCTTGAAAAGTTTTGAGGATCGATAGAATTAGATGGGACAAAAATATTGGATATTGATGTTAGATGGATAGATAGTTTATGAATCAAAGGAATAAGATGGCATTAATGATTAGTCAGATAAATTACGTATTGATGGTTTTCTATATTGTGTTGCTCAAGTAAAAGTGATAGATGGAACATTGATGACGACTTGAGGGGTAAACTTTAAATCGTGTGCTCGGAAGAAGTGCGATCTTTGAAATAGATTGAACTTGAATTTTTTTTTATCGATTTGGTTTAAGGTAAATCATATTAAATCTACATAGACTTGATATTTGAAATGTGGATGTTGATGTCATAAGGATTGATCGAAAGAACTATCGATTGGTCGATGAATGAACCGAATGCGTTGGATTGGATTTTTCTAGTATAGAGGAAAGTTGTGATTGAAAATAAATTTATGTTTTGATGAAATCAAATGGGTTCTTAAGGATGGAATGAAAGCAAATAATACTTGGTCGGATTTGAAATGCATTATCGAAATTGAGATCATGTTTGGAAGAGTCTATTAGAGTTGTGCATGACAAGAGATTCAAATTTTGATTGGTTGTGTTAAGGGTTTGGGAATTTTTTGGAAGAAAGTTCAATTGGTTGGCAAGAATAGGGTATCGATACTTATGATTTGACTAAAGCATTGATGCAGTTAGGTTTGAAAGATTTGCTGAGATTCTAACTTAAAGTCTTGAGAATTATCGAGATTGAGCTAAAGGGGAAATACTGGGTTTCGACAAGGAGAATATGAATGATCTAGTTGATTATGTGTTTGAGTCATAATGATTGAGGATATCACTCGGGTTGGTTTGTCCTAGAACTAAGCTGCTCAGGTGTGCGACAAGTTATAGTTGCCCATGTTTGAGATGTAGTGAGACAAAATGCTACACGGATATATATAGAGAATTGATGGTTAAGTCTTGGGATATAGTCACATTATTCGGAATGATATAGTTGTTTGATGAATTTGGCTTAGGCATTAGTGCGACTCTGATTGTTGAAACGGATAGGAAGTTGTGTTCGAGAGATGTTAAAGTATGCAGGTGAGTTTGAGTTGAATATAAGTGATAGAGTTAATGAGTATGTACTCAGTAAGTTTCGAGGATGAAACTTTTTATGAGTGGTGTATTATGTAATGCCCCGTCCCGCTCAGTTCAACAGGATGAATCTAAACGCAACTGCGTTTGGACTTGGCCATGTAACGACTTGCTCGAAGTCTCGTTCGGTCGAGGCAACTCCTCACTCAGGTGGGTGGCTTTGATAAACTTGCCTCGGCTTTTCTCTCATATTTAATGAAATAAAGTTTTCATATGCACCGAGTAGGTTTGGTAATTAAAAGATGAACCCATATAGCTAAGGGAATAGTCTCATTTGTGTCAAGTGTGTGTAGAACATGGAAATATCAACTTATTACCTAAAATGTCTCTCTACAAAGTGTTCTCAAAGTCGACACTCAGTCTTTCGGCCTCCAGATTGAGTTAAACAGATTTTTGCCATGGGCTATCGACTTAGTGTCATAGTTTGCACGTTTCCATATATTAGGTGATTGTATAAGCATGCACGTTCCCACGATATCAAATATTGTCATATAGAGTATGACTCGGTTGGTGGTACTACACGAAATACGATTGATTCAAGTTAAGTATGAAGGCTATCAAATAGTCGTTCATGGAAATGAGTCAGAAGCATATTGGGACCGTTAGTCGTCGAGGTAGTCCATGGTTTGGGCAATTGCATGGAAGTATGAAAAGGAAAGATGAGAAATGGTTCAGAAGCATGGTGAGTGGAGTCGAGTCTTGCATGGTCATTTGACAACTTTTGTACAAGGTTTGAGTTCCTCGAATGATTGCCGAGGCACTAGGATCGATTTGACCTAGGAGAAACTATACCAATGGAACCCTCGGATGGTGTCCGACCTGACCGAAGGGGTGCGTCATATAGCAAGTATTACAGGAATTTCGGCAACATCGTGCCTCGTTTTAACGAATATACCATCTTATTCTTATGGTTCAGGGATAGATTATCATGCTAGTGACCTATCATATAGTTTGAGTCAACATATTCACGGCGATCCGTATGCATGTCTTAGATTGAGTCAAAAAGTATATGCACGGTATGAATGAGTCAAGAATTGTCTGCATGGCATGCATCATAACTGTTGAGCCTAAGATTTGCCTGCGACAGAGACACGGGCTTCAGCACGGAAGTTAGTTTTATGGTCTAGTAAGCTTGACACAAGTCCTTATGTTGTAAGTATACTGTTGTGTTGTAACAAGGAAGGCCAGAAGGTAAGTATAGGTAAGTTACACTTTGTTGCGAGGCACGACCATATTGTTGCAACACGAGTAGGCTTGGAGTATATGCTATGAATTTGAACCTAAGGCAAGATTAGAAAGACCACAAAAGAATAGTTCACAGTCACTAAATTTAACGTATTGGTTTTGTATGGGTGAGCGAGATGCCCCCCACCAGTATAGTAGTGTACTGACCCCCCACCACTTTGCATGCAGGTTACAGGTACTTGCTTGTTCGAGGCATAGCTTGTTTGGACGCGATGGGTCATGGAGTTCCTTGGCATTTTGAGGCATGCAACCGTGTTGAAGACTTCACTATACAAGAAATAATATATGTAAATCACCTTTTTCAATTGTATGCCTCAAGACAGGTTCTTTTGTATTGAGAGATGAGAGGGAGCTGAGTGTGTATATTCAGAAAGATTGTGAGCTTGAATGATTGTAATCTTAACCTCGTGTCCTTGTAATTTTGTTGCATTATCAATCAAAGGCTTTTGTTTTCTATACATTTTGTGTTTTTCAACTTTTCTACTTGGGACTTCTGTGCGACGACCCCATCGCTAAGCTGCGTAATTGGTCTTTATATTATTCGCCTTTCGCAAGTGCAACTTAGGCTCGCGTGGCATCATGCCCATGTAAGGACGATCGGTTCTACAAAAATGGAGCGTGACATAATGGTATCAGACCACGGCTTTAGGTCGTTGGACTTTGATTAAATTCCTTTGAACACGGATGTTGCTTTTGTACTCGATATTGATAATTCCCTTTCTCATTGTTCTGCAAAATGTTTCATATAATAAGTCTACATATTTTACAAATTTCGCACGTGTGTTGGTTGACCTAAAGGATAGTTTCACAGAAGGCCTAGTTGGCTAAGTTGGGATGAGCATTGTGTAGCTATTGCGTCGGTGATAGCAAATTCGTGTACGGGATTCAAATTGTTTCAAACGAGAATAAGTTTGACTCAATCTATAGAACGTAGGATAGCTATCGATAGAAGTGATATCAGATGACGATACTTGTATATGAACTACATGATAGGGAAGTGGACAAATTATTGTAGCTAGAACCTACACTATATGCTTCAAATCCCTAAGGTACGCCGCCATCAAGTATATTTATGATATTGTCTTCATACTATATATATTTATGATATTATCTTCAGAATCTTGAGGTATATTGTCCTCAGAAATAGATGAACTATCGTCATATATCGGATAATTACTACCCATGCATGCGCTACATGAAATCCTTCCAATTAAGGAGGGATGCTACCATCTAGTTGTGGCTTTTTATTTACAGGTAGAGGCCTAGACCAAGAACAAGGATGTTGATATAGTCCTTCTGGTACAACAGCTCACTGGCTAGTTCATGAAGTACTCATGCCTCTAGAGAAAGATGATCAAGTAGTGGCACCTCCCTATCTTGAAGTAGTATATACTAAAGCAAAAGTCAACTCTTCGTCTTCATTTTTATTATGAATTCGTCTTTCGAAATGCTGCCAAGTTAGCGAAGTATTACATATTCGTATGGACTGCCTTGGTGGAGTTTTAACTGCTTTTGTATAACAATAATTGATAGTTATACTAGCACAATGATGTCGTTGGATAGACATCTCATCTACAGTACTAGTCTCTCTCACTTTGTGCTTGTATAAATTATGTCACGCAAATCAGAAGAAGGAAACTTGCCTTTAAACCAACTTCACATAGATAGGCTCTACGCATGATTTTGTTGGTAAGTTATTTACTTTCTGACCGACTTCACGAGTATGAGAACTCCATATGCATAGGTCACTTTTGAAAGACTTTGTTAACATGCCCAATTTAAAAAATGTGCATAGCTAGGATCTACGCATGGGTCTGCTGATGCACCATGAATGGTGCATGTTGACTGTCTGTTCATAGCATCTAGTATGTATAAATTGCCATCAAATTTGCATATCAGCTTGAACGGCCCATGTTCTTGAAGATGCATGGATTGGGCTACCTTAGACTTCTTTGACTTAGCAAGCACCAGTACATAGTAAAGGGACACTACAAGAAGAAAGGCTTTCTTGACGGTTTATCCCCGTCAAGAAAGGGTTATCTTGACGGTTATGGATCCATCAAGTAGGCCAGAGTCAAGAAAAATCTTCACTTTTCTTGATGGTTTCTTTTAAGGGTTTTTCTTGACGGTTATTAACCGTCATCTAAAATAATTTTTCTTGACCGTTTTATGTCGTCAAGGAAACATTTAAAAAACTGTCAAGGTAGATTAAAACTTTTCTTGACTGTCACGACCCGCACCCTAGAGTAAGGGCACAAGACGTGGGTACGTCCAGTCTACGCCGCAGTGTCGACGGTAGAACGCTGTCCTAGGTCACAACATCTAACAGTTAAAGGTAATAAACAGTTATACTCTCCGAATGGGGGTGACATAACAGAATATATCTCAATCACAGCTAAGGTAGAAAATGATAAGATAGAATGATATAAAAGATGCAAGATCCAAATCCACAGAAAATACAAATAGAGAGAGCTAAGTGTCTAGATAAACTCCACTAACATCCAGACATAATACAGATCCAATATATACATCTCAACTCCAAATACTATAAAATAAGATAAAACTATCTATGGAGCAACAGTCTCTACTGCTAAGGGATCCGACTGGAAGTCCGAATCGCAAGTGTCCTCTAAGGATGTCCTATAGAAAGTGTCTAAGCAGGCCTCATCCTTATCCTTTGTAAAATTTTCAACATGTCCAATCAGGACGGGAACAAGCACATATCTCTCAAAATAGTTCATAACAGGTTAGGAGTATAAAACATGCAATAGAGTAAAATACAGGAAGTGCTGAAAAGGAAGTACGAGTAAACAGAAGATATTTTGTAACTGAAAGTAAATACATGATAGTAGAGACTGTAAGTGGCTATGTGATTTAGAGTACAATATGATTATGTAAACGGCTTAGGGGCACATGAATACAACTAAGAGGCACATGAATATAGCTACTGGGGATAATGATCACATAACCAATTCTACTCACCCGGACCCAATCAATACACAAGGATCCATTCAAGTTACATTATAGGCACATGAATACAGCTAAAGATACGTGAACTCATGTAATGAGTAGTACATGAGGCACATGATAAAGCACATGAAAGCATATGAGAACATGTGAATACATGAACTAGTACGAGTACAAGGAGTACCTGATGCACATGATAAAGTACATGAACATGAAATACCCGATGCACCCGTAGAGGGATAACATCTCAGGAAAGGATCCATATAGTACTAATCCATGAAGATACGTGTCAGCATCAAGTAAAGTAATCTAGAGCAAGAATATAGTCCAGATAAGTATGAAAAGATCCGAGAATGTACTCGCCTGCTAACTGAATGTCCAAGATGAAAGTACTGTCCGAGGAGTGGTGTCTGGCTCCTATTTAGAATAGTACAAGTCACAACAAGTCCATAATAGTAATAGGATGTACTGCAATGCATTCTACATGAATCTAGGTCAATCTAGACCAAAGTCAACTCTTGGTCAACTCTGGTCAACCCTAGAAGTCAAACTAGGTCAACCAAGTCAAACCTAGGTCAAACTAGTCTATACAAGTCTAACTAGTCTATTCTAAGTCTAACAAGACTGCACAAGTCTAATCTAGGCTCACTAGTCAAGTAGACACACACATAGGCCATAGGCTATATCATGCCTATAAGCCAAACTATAAGTCACATGACCACATGATATCACCTATATCTAAAACAATACACATATTGATATAGCTATATAATATAATATAGCCTACACATAACATATAGGCTACTATATGTATACCACACAACATGTTTATATCTAAAATATATATAAAAGTAGACACACACCTTATTATAGGATACACATATGTACATCTCATTATATATATATACATGTATATATGTACTCATACATAGAGAATAGGAATGAATGGTGTCACGACCCGCACCCCAGAGTAAGGGCACGAGAACGTAACAACGCCCAGCCTACGCCGCAGTGTCGGCGGTAGAACGCTGTCCTAGGTTACAACATTTAACAATATAATGCTAAGCAGTTTATACTCCCCGAATGGGGGTGACATAGCAGATACAGACTCAATCACATCTAAGGTAGAGCATGATAAGGATAGATAAAACATGAAATCCAAAAGAGATACAGGAGATAGAAGTCTAAGTGTCTAAGATACATAAACCCAGAAATACATCTCAAAACTCAAATACAGATACAGTAATCCACAAGGTAAATACAACTCCAGACAAAATGAAATAACTACCTAAACAACCTCTACTGTGTCTCCTCTAGGCTAGCAGACAATCTCCAAGCTATCTGTAAAATTTATCAACAGGTCCAGTCAGGACTGGAGCGAGCACATTACATCTCAACAGTTCATAGCAGGTTAGAAAATATAATCATGCAGTAAAGTAAGATACAGTTACTGAAAGAAATGCTGTATGTAAACAGAGAGAGAACTGTAATAGAAATATCTACTATACATAGGGAACTAGCAGTGACTAGTGAATCAGAGTACAACATGAACATGTAAATGGCCTGGGATGATTTTGATGCTACACTATGGAATGATTCTGATGCTACACTACTGGTGTATTATTCACATGTCCATTTATACTCCTCCGTACCCCCAATCAATACACAAGGATCCAGCCAGGTTATGTTATATGATGCTATGTAACAGCCTCCAAAGGGTAGTAGACCCCGAAGGTGATACACAGTAGTCCCATAAATGGGATAAGGATTCTAGGAAGACTCTACGATCATAAGAGTATATGTCGTAAGTGATCAAAGAACCAATGAAGCATATGATACGCCATGTAAGTGAAACGCACAGATCATGTAGTACCTGATGCTTCCTAAGGATAACATCTCAAGAAGGGATCCATATAGTACCAATCCGTGTGACCAACGTGACAGTACAAGTAAAGTAATCTACTGCAGGAAATAATTCTAAGCAGGATATGAAATGATCAGAGAATGTACTCGCCTCGATAACCTGAACAGCTGATAAGTATAGGGGGGTCCCACTGAAGCCACAGAGTCCTATTTAAAACAACACAGGTTACAAGGTGTTCAAGTTGTAATAAATGAATCTCTATAATCAATCTACATTATTCTAGGTTCTTCTAAGTCAAAATAACTCTAGGTCGACTCCGGTCAATAATCTAGTCAAACTAGGTCAAGTGTTGACTTACAGTTGACTTTGGGTCAACTGGTCAACTCTGGTCAAACAGGGTCAATTCTAGTCTAATATAAAGTGTACTTCGTTATTTGTACGTCGAAACTTACGTCACGCAAATCGAGATAAGAAGATTATCGGTAAGGTTGATAATCTTATTATAGTGATCCACGTATCCAACTTGTCAATTTTAGCGATGTGAGATCACTGGAATTGGCTGATCTCAGTTTCGTTGTATTAATCCCGAAATACGAACATTATATGAATTAATTATTAATTAATTATAAAAAGGTTAAACTCAGAAAAATTATCAACAAACATTGTCGGACGATGAAATAAACATCACCAACGTGTCCAGAATGGTCAAATTAGCTAGGATAGCCTACCCAACGGTCCAATTTGGACACAAAGGCAAAAAGGTAATTTCGGGTCAAAACGGTGTCCGTGTCGGAGCCGTTTTGCACCGAAAAATGTGCAAGAAAACAAGTCTATAAAATATAACAAATTATATGTCCACGAAACCAGAATGTCGATACGAACCCAACGGTATCTCTAGAATTGGATTCCGTTGACCCGATCTCAATTTGGTCCGTTGACCAGAACTTGGGATTCCAGTTTGCACAGAAATGCGTGCCGGAGCCAAGGTTCTCAAAACTCAGCAAACTACCTGTCAACAAGTCCAGAATGATGATACGAACTCAACGGTATCTCCGGAATTGGATTTCGATGAGCCGATCTCAAAATGACCCGTTGACCCGGATATTGGTATCCGACTTGCACCGAAATGCGTGCCGAATCCAATGTCCACCAAAACCTAGCAAATTATATGTCAACGAGTCCAGAATGACGATACAAACTCAACGGTATATCCGAAATTGGATTCCGATGAGCCGACGTCAAAAAGTTCCGTTGACCCAGAAAGTGGGACCCGCTTTGTACCGAAATGCGTGCCCGGGCCCACGTTCTCCAAATCTAACAAATTTCACATGAAAACATGCCAGAACGCCGCCACAAGTCTAATGGTGGTGTCAGAAATGAAATCTGGAGTCCCGTGTTCAAAAATAGAATTTTACAAGTTGGAAATTACGAATTCGGACGACCAACTTTGGCGTCGAATTCAACCAATCAAACAAGCTCACAATGAAACGAAACTGGAGGGGTAGCAAGAGGGTTATACCAGCTTCGCACCGGAACTGGTATCACGCCAAACGGAGCTGCGGTGGAGGAGATACAAGCTGACGAAGTTGGCCCTGCGAAACTGTCCAAATTTAATACAATTTAAACGGTCAACTTGGTGGCCGGTTTTGATGTATCAAACGATAAAATTAACGGACGAAAATTGACAGAAAAGAAGGTGGATATATCGATATTGTGACGGAGCGAAGAAATCGCCGATCCAACGGTCGGATTTCCGGAAAAATGTGCACGAAGTTGCTGCGACGGAGCGCCAAAACGAACTTGATTTCGCGCGCGTCACGACGGGACGTCGTGCAAAACGCACGAATTGCCTCGACGGCGCGTCCCGGAGGACGGTGGCCGTTAGGGGAAGGCAGGCTTGGGTTCGCCGGAGAGGGGGCTACCCACGGCGGGGGTCGCCGGGACACGACGGTGCGGCGGCGGCGGCCACGCCCGCGCGCGCGCGCACCAAGGCTACTGCCGCTGTGCTGGCCGACTCGTGCGGGGCTGCGCGCGGCCAGCTCGACCGGCGAGGGCTCGTCGGGGCGGCCAGGCGTCGCGTGGTGTTGGCGGGGGAAGTAGCGCGCCATGGTGGTGGTTGGCCAGAGTTGATGTTGATGGTGGTGGCGGTTATAGATAGAGATGGAGGAGGAGGAAATGGAGGAGGAGGGGGCTGAGCTCGGTGGTCGAGCTCGGCCAGGGTGGCCGAGCCACGGCGAGGGAGGGTGGTCGGTCCAGTGAGAGGTCGGGCATGGTGTGGAGTGGTTGCATGGAGTGAGGAGTAGTCGGGTGGTGCAATGGTGGTGGTGGTGGCTTGAGTGAATGGTGAGGGTGGTGGTGTTCTAATGAAGAGGAGGAGGAAGAAGGAGTTGCTGCGGTGGCCGACGGCCAGGCTGGCCGGGGGTGGTGGCTCGGCCATGGCCAGAGGGGAGGTGTCGGGTTTGTTGAAGGAGCTGCTGTATAGTATTGTTGGAGTTGTTGTTGTAGTTTGGAAAAAAATAGTGAAAGAGAGAGAGATGAAGTAATGAGAGGGAAGAGAGAGAAAAGTGTACTTTCCTTAAAGTTAGGGCCGGCTACTATAGGGATGTGGGGAAAAATTGTTGGCTGCTATGGGGAGAATTTAATGGTTGGGATTAATGAGGAGAATCAAAGGCTAGGATTTTAAATGGAGAAATAGGTTATTCCAAAAGGAATTTAAATCAATGGAAAATTCCCATTAAATATTAAAAATAGGGAAAAAATAAGCACTTGATATTTTTGGGCAAGAATTATGAGGGTGTCATGATGGAGGGCAACACAAGGCTGGACTGGGCTCGGTGGAGCCGGATTGGATCCAAAATCGGACATTATGCAATAATTGAATTAAATTTAAGCGTTGATGATCATGAGTAAATAAGTAGCACATGGGGATTCCAATAAATGGGACACAAGTGGCGGACGGATAGTAGGCTCAAAGCGGGCCATGTCCATAGTTGGGGCTGACAAGTTTTGGTCGACAGGGGACCCACAAATCAAGTTGGAAGATGAATTTGACGTCGTGGAGTGAAATAAAATCGGGTCACGTGTCGAAAAAGTTGTACAAATCAAATGGAGCACAAAATGACGTGTCTGAGTGGGACACGAAGGTCATGGGTGACGAGCGTCTCGAGTAGATCATCAATGAGGAGTTGGTTTCAAGAAACTGACTGGTCTTGCGCTCCCAATTTAAAAGTCATGGTAACGCGCTGAAAATGATCAAGGAAAAGAGTGGGAAAATAAATAACAATCAAATGGTCTAAACCGACCCGAAGTTCAGCGAAGCAGAAAGAGTACAAGGGAACAAGTTTGGATGGGACACTATATACCGTCATGAAGGTAATCATGTCCACTCCAAAACTCGTGAAGAAGATTTCCAGAGTTGAACATCCCTGACACTCCAAATATCAAAGGCATGGGAAAGTACACTTAAGGAAAAATACAGAATAAATTATTTATCAAACCAATCAATCAGAAAATAAAATAAAAAAAAATAAAAAAAATCAGCCCGAAATTCAGGGTGCTCACATCCTACCCACCTTATAAAAATTTTGTCCTCGAAATTAAAATGTCCATACTCCCTCTAGGTCAAACCCCCACAATCAAGTCCCAGGACTTTAAACAATCATACCATCAAAGGAAAACGGCTTCCAGGGTCATGGCATACGGTGGTAGTTAAGTCTCATCTAGGTATACTAATCATGCTAACCAAATTGGTTATAGGGTATCAAAACACACAAGAAATCTAGAGTGCTAAACCGGAAAAGATACAGAAATAACAAATCATCAAAGCTGTAAGAAAGTCTACCATCCTATGTGAAAACTGGTACTCATCAAAAATGATTAAAGAAAGGTAACTACCAATCATCTAAAAGGGTACCATCCCAAGAAAATTAAAATCACAAGTTTAATTAACGAAAGTCGATTACATTGAAATCCAATCACAATATATAATATAGAGAACATTAGAGAGGAAAAAGCTAACATTATGTGTATGGGGACATGTGCATATGGTTAGATAGTAGGCGTGTGTGTACGTGAACATACATGAAAGTGTAGATAAGAAATTGGGTTTTAAAACAACGGCTATCAAGTTACACTAATCATGGCATATTGGTTAAACAATCCACAATACGCAACACGCAACTTATTTAATCATAACATGCATAGCTAACCATATATATATAAAAGGTAGAGACTTAGTTATGTATCTATATACGTTATAACATATATGCATAAACTCTATATATATCCTTATAGATATATAATCATAACATAGAGGGGAAAGGTAAGGTTAAATGACAGTATATACTATGTTAGAGTGTGTGTGTGTGTCCTTGTACAGGGTTATAGCTTAGTATTAAAAAGTTAAACCAGGTTTTAGTTCAACATTTACATAAAAATATCTGAAAATAAGCTAACATTTAAAGCGGTGAAATATTAACATAATGCAGTCTCAGATTTTAGGGTTTTGAAACATCACAACCAATCTCAACGCTCCCAATTTAACCTAACATGACATAAATGAAATCCTAACATACTATCCACACATTTATCTACGTATACAGTTCAATATTACATGTTAAATCCGAATTTGAACTAAACATGGAAATCAATGTAAAAATGTTAACATGTAACTAGTTTTCAGGATTTTGGAGAAATTTGAACATTAAAACCAACTCAATGTTTATCACAAACTAACATGTAAGAATATGAAACCTAACATTATATCCCTACATACAACAATGTACACAGCTTTAAATATTATATTAAAGAAAATAAAACAGCAATTTAAACTAAACATTTGGAATTCAGTATTAAGGGTTAATATGTACACAGTCATAAATTTGACAAATTTAAACACAAATTTTCAACCAAAATTCTTTTGAATTTAAACCCTACGTATAACATACATGTGCAGTGATGTAAACCTAAATAATAACATAAAATTTATATTTAAATTACGAATTTAACATGGAAAAGCAGAGAACCAGAAATATTGGTTATGAAAATTTGGACATCAACAACATATCAATATGTATCTAGATATGTGGAAAAATCAAGTGTAGCATGCATACGTGTTAGGCAAAGTGTCTGCTATATATATTCGTATATATATTCTCATGTCCCAATAAAATTAATTTACGTTAAGACTAAATTTAGATTCCTACCAAGATTGCAAGCAGGTGATTGACGAAATCAAGACAGTTTTGTTATCATTATTATTTAATACAAGAATAATAGCAAGAAGGAATTAACGATAAAATCTGTTCGGCTTATCTGTTTAAAGAAGGAACCGTTTTGAAATCCAGAGTTAAAATATCAAATTCAGATAAAGTCTAGCAAAATCATCGTTTTATTGTATTATGAAAAACTCATAGCAAGAAATTACACAAGGTTTATAAAACCAACTAACTTACTCCTGAGTTAAATAATAGGAAACTAGACAAAACAAATAAATAATAATTCTTTTCTTTTTTTTTTGAATGACTGAAACAAAAGTAGAGGAAACATGTTCAAAACATTTAGGGCGTAATCTGATAATCATATGCGTCTATCCAAAATCATGGTACTCTAAATCCTCGTCATACTAGTAAGCAAGGCTACGATACTCACAGAGCCCTTGACTTATGCACATATCTCTAGAATCATGGTATTTAACATTTTTGCGGTGCCGCATGCTTGGCTGCAAAAACCTTAAATTCTCACACCTGAGAAATATATCCAGAGTCAGACTATATGTCCTCACCATGCTGGCTAATGTGACTATAGAAGACTAGATTCCATAACATAGATGACCTAGCCCATATAATTTCATCTTGCCAAAAATTAAATTAAATCAATAATGAATACTCAAAAATCAAATCAAATTTACTAACGAACATCAAAATTCAAAATGAACAAAATCCATCAAAATACAAACTCGAATGCAACAGCTATCATCAAAATTCAAAATTCAAAAATCTTCCATCAAAATTAATAAATACAAACTCAAATTCAACAATAATCCATTAAAATTAATTTCAACAACAGAAAATAAAAATAAAACAAATCAAGGGAAAAAAGAGTTTTCAAATCGAAGTTAAAATAAGATTCTCGAGGGTCGTCCCAGGAATCTCTCAAGGGTTCCTAACTGTGATTAAGTACCTTCAAAATATATTCTATTCCTACTGCAGGCTGTAGTGGTACTCTAGTTCGAATACCACTACACTTTTAGTCTCGACCTACATGGGCCACCACTAAAAACATGTCACGACCCGCACCCCAGAGTAAGGACACGAGAACGTAACAACGCCCAGCCTACGCCGCAGTATCGGCGGTAGAACGCTGTCCTAGGTTACAACATTTAACAATATAATGCTAAGCAGTTTATACTCCCCGAATGGAGGTGACATAGCAGATACAGACTCAATCACATCTAAGGTAGAGCATGATAAGGATAGATAAAACATGAAATCCAAAAGAGATACAGGAGATACAAGTCTAAGTGTCTAAGATACATAAACCCTGAAATACATCTCAAAACTCAAATACAGATACAGTAATCCACAAGATAAATACAACTCCAGACAAAATAAAATAACTACCTAAACAACCTCTACTGTGTCTCCTCTAGGCTAGTAGGCAATCTCCAAGCTATCTGTAAAATTTATCAATAGGTCCAGTCAGGACTGGAGCGAGCACATTACATCTCAACAGTTCATAGCAGGTTAGAAAATATAATCATGCAGTAAAGTAAGATACAGGTACTGAAAGAAATGCTGTATGTAAACAGAGAGAGAACTGTAATAGAAATATCTACTATACATAGGGAACTAGCAGTGACTAGTGAATCAGAGTACAACATGAACATGTAAATGGCCTGGGATGATTCTGATGCTACACTATGGAATGATTCTGATGCTACACTATTGGTGTATTATTCACATGTCCATTTATACTCCTCCGTACCACCAATCAATACACAAGGATCCAGCCAGGTTATGTTATATGATGCTATGTAACAGCCCCCGAAGGGTAGTAAACCCCGAAGGTGATAGACCCCGAAGGTGATACATAGTAGTCCCATAAATGGGATAAGGATTCTAGGAAGACTCTACGATCATAAGAGTATATGTCGTAAGTGATCAAAGAACCAATGAAGTATATGATACGCCATGTAAGTGAAACGCACAGATCTTGTAGTACCCGATGCTCCCTAAGGATAACATCTCAAGAAGGGATCCATATAGTACCAATCCGTGTGACCAACGTGACAGTACAAGTAAAGTAATCTACTGCAGAAAATAATTCTAAGCAGGATATGAAATGATCAGAGAATGTACTCGCCTCGATAACCTGAACAGCTGATAAGTATAGGGGGGTCCCACTGAAGCCACAGAGTCCTATTTAAAGCAACACAGGTTACAAGGTGTTCAAGTTGTAATAAATGAATCTCTATAATCAATCTACATTATTCTAGGTTCTTCTAAGTCAAAACAACTCTAGGTCGACTCTGGTCAATAATCTAGTCAAACTAGGTCAAGTGTTGACTTACAGTTGACTTTGGGTCAACTGGTCAACTCTTGTCAAACAGGGTCAATTCTAGTCTAATATAAAGTGTACTTCGTTATTTGTACGTCAAAACTTACGTCACGCAAATCGAGATAAGAAGATTATCGGTAAGGTTGATAATCTTATTATAGTGATCCACGCGTCCAACTTGTCAATTTCAGCGATGTGAGATCACTGGAATTGGCTGATCTCAGTTTCGTTGTACTAATCCCAAAATACGAACATTATATGAATTAATTATTAATTAATTATAAAAAGGTTAAACTCAGAAAAATTATCAACAAACATTGTCGGACGATGAAATAAACATCGCCAACGTGTCCAGAATGGTCAAATTAGCTAGGATAGCCTACCCAACGGTCCAATTTGGACACAAGGGCAAAAAGGTAATTTCGGGTCAAAACGGTATCCGTGTCGGAGCCGTTTTGCACCGAAAAATGTGCAAGAAAACAAGTCTATAAAATATAACAAATTATATGTCCACGAAACCAGAATGTCGATACGAACCCAACGGTATCTCCAGAATTGAATTCCGTTGACCCGATCTCAATTTGGCCCGTTGACCAGAACTTGGGATTCCGGTTTGCACAGAAATGCGTGCCAGAGCCAAGGTTCTCAAAACTCAGCAAACTACCTGTCAACGAGTCCAGAATGATGATACGAACTCAACGGTATCTTCGGAATTGGATTCCGATGAGCCGATCTCAAAATGACTCGTTGACCCGGATATTGGTATCCGACTTGCACCGAAATGCGTGCCGGATCCAATGTCCACCAAAACCTAGTAAATTATATGTCAACGAGTCCAGAATGACGATACGAACTCAACGGTATATCCGGAATTGGATTCCGATGAGCCGACGTCAAAAAGTCCCGTTGACCCAGAAAGTGGGACCCGCTTTGCACCGAAATGCGTGCCCGGGCCCACGTTCTCCAAATCTACCAAATTTTTTATGAAAACATGCCAGAACGAAGCCACAAGTCTAATGGTGGTGTCAGAAATGAAATCTGGAGTCCCGTGTTCAAAAATAGAATTTTACAAGTTGGAAATTACGATTTCGGACGACCAACTTTGGCGTCGAATTCAACCAATCAAACAAGCTCACAATAAAACGAAACTGGAGGGGTAGCAAGAGGGTTATACCAGCTTCGCACCAGAACTGGTATCACGCCAAAAGGAGCTACAGTGGAGGAGATACAAGCTGACGAAGTTGGCCCCGCGAAACTGTCCAAATTTAATATAATTTAAACGGTCAACTTGGTGGCCGATTTTGATGTATCAAACGATAAAATTAACGGACGAAAATTGACAGGAAAGAAGGTGGATATACCGAGATTGTGACGGGGCAAATAAATCACCGATCCAACGGTCGGATTTCCAGAAAAATGCGTACGATGTTGCTGCGACGGAGCGCCAAAACGAACTTGATTTTGCGCGCGTCACGACGGGACGTCGTGCAAAACGCACGAATTGCCTCGACGGCGCGTCCCGGAGGACGGTGGCCGTCAGGGAAAGGCAGGCTTGGGTTCGCCGGAGAGGGGGCTACCCACGGCGGGGGTCGACGGGACACGACGGTGCGGCGACGGCGGCCACGCCCGTGCGCGCGCGCCAAGGCTGCTGTCGCTGTGCTGGCCGGCTCGCGCGGGGCTGCGCGCGGCCAGCTCGGCCGGCGAGGGCTCGTCGGGGCGGCCAGGCGTCACGTGGTGTTGGCAGGGGAAGTGGCGCACCATGGTGGTGGTTGGCCGGAGTTGATGTTGATGGTGGTGGCGGTTATAGATGGAGATGGAGGAGGAAGAAATGGAGGAGGAGAGGGCTAAGCTCGGTGGTCGAGCTCGGCCAGGGTGGCCGAGCCACGGCGAGGGAGGGTGGTCGGTCCAGTGAGAGGTCGGGCAAGGTGTAGAGTGGTTGCATGGAGTAAGGAGTAGTCGGGTGGTGCAATGGTGGTGGTGGTGGCTTGAGTGAATGGTGAGGGTGGTGGTGTTCTAATGAAGAGGAGGAGGAAGAAGGATTTACTGCGGTGGCCGACGGCCAGGCTGGCCGGGGGTGGTGGCTCGACCATGGCCAGAGGGGAGGTGTCGAGTTTGTTGAAGGAGCTGCTGTATAGTATTGTTGGAGTTGTTGTTGTAGTTTGGAAAAAAATAGTGAAAGAGAGAGAGAGATGAAGTAATGGGAGGAAAGAGAGAGAAAAGTGTACTCTCCTTAAAGTTAGGGCCGGCTACTATAGGGATGTGGGGAAAAATTGTTGGCTGCTATGGGGAGAATTTAATGGTTGGGATTAATGAGGAGAATCAAAGGCTAGGATTTTAAAGGGAGAAATAGGTTATTCCAAAAGGAGTTTAAATCAATGGAAAATTCCCATTAAATATTAAAAATAGGGAAAAAATAAGCACTTGATATTTTTGGGCAAAAATTATGAGGGTGTCATGATGGAGGGCAACACAAGGCTGGACTGGGCTCGGTGGAGCCGGATTGGATCCAAAACCGGACATTATGCAATAATTGAATTAAATTTAGGCGTTGATGATCATGTGTAAATAAGTAGCACATGGGGATTCCAATAAATAGCACACAAGTGGCGGACGGATAGTAGGCTCAAAGCGGGCCATGTCCATAGTTGGGGCTGACAAGTTTTGGTCGACAGGGGACCCACAAATCAAGTTGGAAGATGAATGTGACGCCGTGGAGTGAAATAAAATCGGGTCACGTGTCGGGAAAGTTGTGCGAATCAAATGGAGCACAAAATGATGTGTCTGAGTGGGACATGAAGGTCATGTGTGACGAGCGTCTCGAGTAGATCATCAATGAGGAGTTGGTTTCAAGAAACTGACTGGTCTTGCGCTCCCAATTTAAAAGTCATGGTAACGCGCTGAAAATGATCAAGGAAAAGAGTGGGAAAATAAATAACAATCAAATGGTCTAAACCGACCCGAAGTTCAGCGAAGCAGAAAGAGTACAAGGGAACAAGTTTGGATGGGACACTTTATACCGTCATGAAGGTAATCATGTCCACTCCAAAACTCGTGAAGAAGATTTCCAGAGTTGAACATCCCTGACACTCCAAATATCAAAGGCATGGGAAAGTACACTTAAGGAAAAATACAGAATAAATTATTTATCAAACTAATCAATCAGAAAATAAAATAAAATGAAAAAAATCAGCCCGAAATTCAGGGTGCTCACAAATGGGTATGTGTTCAAGTGTGGGTGTGAGTGTCACATATATATATGCTAATGTGTGTGTGTGTGTGAGTGAAGTGGGGTGTCAAGTGAGTTGTGTGTATGTGTTAAGCTTGAGGGTGTGAGGGTGTGGTGAGCTTTGGCATGTGTGTGTGTAACTTGTTAGGCTTGAGAGTGTAGGGAAATCAGTGGCATATTAAAACAGTGAACATATATGCTAAACAGTGAGCTATTTATAATGTGAAAACTGGGAATGAGTATCCTAAGCAAACAGGAAACAATGGCAGTTAACAATGAATTAAAACATTCAGTCAAACAGTTAAGTAAAAGAAAGAACTAATAATTAAATAAGGAAGGAAAATCAGTGTGAAGGGAAGGAAACCAATTCAAAATCACCCACAGTGTAAATACCCAGTTTAAAATAGTCACCCAACACTCAATTCAGTCCAGTCAATAATTCTCAGGTTTATACTTTGAAGAACCATAAATTCATTTCATTAAGGAACACCAAAAATCAGTTTTCAGTCCAACATTGCATTCTCAGAAATTTAACTCAAACAACCACAACATCACCCCAAATTCAACACTCCAGTAGTAAACCTATAGGTGCACTTTATTGAGGTTTTAAACCATACAATTAATAGTGTATAATAGGTTAAATTGATGCTAGAAATTCAAATAGAAAATCTAGAAAAACAGTGGAATAATGGACTGATATTAAGTATCAAGAAAATTGGGTAAATTATGAAATCGACATCGAAAACAAGTTAAAATGTAAATCTAATAGTTGGTAATTAAAACACTAATAGTGTACGTGTCCCTCCGTGTGTTTGTGTCCACCTAAGTGGACACAAACGTGTCCAAACAATTTTTAAAACACGAAACAGTACAAAAACTGGAAATCCTCGTGCACGTGTTCATAGTGCTCGTGCACACGACACGACACAGACCTCGTGGTCGTGTCCCAGTGTCGACTAGGACTAGGGCTAGGGCTAGGGCTAGGACACCCTAACATGTGTCCACGATACACGTGCGTGCGATACGACACGCGTATCAGTGCTGGAAATCGACAGCAGTCGATTCAGTGCAAAACCAATGCACTGCCCCGTGCGTGTCCGACACGAAATGAGAGGCTCTGAGACTTGACACACGTAGTGTCAGACCGTGTCCCTCAATGTGTGTCAATTCTCACGTATCGGCGTGTCGTGTCCGCGGCGCTACAGACCCCAAGAAGCAGGGCAGCTACAGTGCCCGTGCATGCACGCATATGTCAACGTGTTCACGTGTCTGTGGCGACTCGACACGACACAAAAACCGCAATCAGACAGTAGAAACTCATAAGCGACATTAAAATCTAATTTCCTATTCAATTAGGTTCCTAAAAATCAATCGAAATGCCCATTGGGGTATTTCATCAAACACTTGTACCGTACGACTGATACGTGTCCAAATAGGACACAATAAGGACACGAAAACTAGGGTTAGCTAGTCCTACTGTTAGGTTAGGCATAGGGCTTCCTAGATATGCAATAAAATCAATATTCTATGGTGTAGATTTGAAATTACCTATAGGTTGCAAATCCTCCAAAAAAAACTCCAAAGAGGGGTGTTCCTCTTGATATCTAAACTTCTCCAAATTGCCCAACTCTGAAACATCCTTACATAAACAGCAAGAACAGAAAAATTAGAATCTATAGCAATTGGTTTGGGGGAAAAAGGAGTTAAATAGTAATTTCTATGAATTAAGGAAGATGGAGACTCACTTCTTTCTAAAACTTGCCAAAATATTTCTAAGGAGGCTAGCCCTAACTTTAAGGAGCATTAAATAGAGAGGGGGGATCAATGTGGCCGGCCATGGGTTGTTGGAATAGGGCTAGGGTTCTACTAGTGTTGGGTTGGGCCTCTATGGCCTTAAGTCATTAGTCATGACTTGTGAAGTCACAAGCCATTCTAGCCTACTCAATTCCTAATCTCTCCAAATAAGTTCTAATGAGTTAATTGTCACTAACTTAGGTCAAGCTAGGGTTACACACTCTAACCAAGTAGTCATGACCTAGGTTAGTCTCTAGGTTAGACTCCAAAGTCAACACTAGTCAAAGTCAACTATAGCACCAAATCAATTATACTAAAAATCACTAAAAATCACATTAATTCTAATAAATCTAAATAATACATAATAATTCCAAATAATTCCCAAAATTTTAAAAATGACCAAAATACCCTCAAGCTAAAAAAGTGGTATTGACATTGATTGGCCTAGATGAAGGGTATTAACCGTCAAGAAAAATATTTTTTGACGGGTAAGAATTGTCAAGAAATGATAATTTGTAGCAGAATTAAGTTATTTCTTGACGTTTTATAACCGTCAAGAGAAGCTAAATTTTGTATATAACAAATTTTTATTTATTATTATATATTATATATCGAACACACATAATATCAATATAATCTAGAAGATCACATACATCAAATAACTGTAATACACAACTTTTATATTAACAAATGTGTTCATACACCACAAACATCTAACACATCCAACCACAAAGATCCAACCAAAGTATATGGTTTTCGTACAACATAATAAACATGAATATGTAGTGAACCCGGAGCACATCCCTCCCATCAGAGTACAACCTTCATTTTTTGGGTAGTTCCTGAGAGAACAAGAGAAATATATTTAATTATTATACGTACATATATGTTTGCACAAACTGATATCAAATGAGAACAAAAAGTTTCAAATTTTTTTAACCATATATCAACTGAGAAAAAGATTCATATATTATGAACATTTACTGAGATCAAGATTCAAGAACATAACTTTATACTAGTAACAAATATAATCGATATCATATATATCCATAATCTAGTAAAAAAAGGAAATTTCATAATTTGGGTAATTCTCCAAGCGGCATGGTGTTCCCTCAGCACCAACATGTAAGTATTGATTCTATGGCCTCTTGGACTAGAAAGGTACCTTTGTTTGATCTAGACTACCCTGGTTTGCTGATGTAGTAATAAAACGAAACTAGAAGTCATATTATCAACCATATGGCAGGAAGTACAGCTACAACAAAAGTCCATCATAACTAGACTTAATAGTCTACATTCTATTCCAACTAAGTAATCACATTCCAACTCATTGTTGAATACTTCCCCCAAAATAGCATGAAACTACAAAAAAAATATCCATGACATTACTAATATTCCAAAATACGACAGAGCGTATAGAAAATTGATGCCGTGTCCGTGTCCCGTGTTCATATCATAAAAATCTCAAATCTGGCAGTAACTATCTTGGCAGCACAGTACTTCTTCAGTATGCCGAAAGCATGGATGATCAGCTTCAGCATCTGCTCGCGCCCATGTTCTCCGGATGAGAGTCTAGAAAAGGTAATAATAATAAGTAAACAGATGTAAACACAAGAAACTTGACAATTACAAGTTAGGTGTTGAACTATATTGCACTAATATGGAGATGCAGATCGAGACGGATACAGATAAGGACACACGAACAAGTTGAAACAATAGACCTTTAGGTAATTACCAAAACCACAAAGACAGAAGTAAATTCATAGAGTGAGATATAAAATTTGGTGCACAAAGAGTCATATTATACAATAAGAAACCCCAAAACAGACAGATGCCTACCGCCACAGTAAAGAAATATGTGAAGTAGGAACCATAGACTGAAATATCAAAACCCCAAAGACATCAGCAAACTGATAAAACTTGTCTCTGTCATGGTATTAGGATACAGGCAGCATACAAACATTACATCCAAGCATGCCGCATACAAAAATCCAAGATGCATACAAAAGGTAGCATACGAAAATCCAGGAAACAACATATGGCTCATAGGTGAATAGGCATGCATGGTCAAGTACTGCCCAAATAAATCATACATGACCAACTGTCGGTACATTGAAATATAGTTAAAGACTATAAAACTATATAGAAGAACAAATTCCAATTGTCAATGCCCAAAGTAAAGGATACCAACTTCAATCCTTTGTACACATGAAGTTTTACTGGATTGGTGAAACTCACCAAAGTCAAATCCTTATATCTCTATATATATAAACCCTTGCCTCATCATTTACTAATGTCAAATGGTGGTTGTGTATCCGTAACCCTTCTCATCTTTGCGCATTTGGGAAGAAAAAAACCCTAGCAAAACTGGACAAAATAAGATTAAGACCAATCACATAAAAAGTGATAACATAGAACTTATTTGCATTTAAATGCATAGGACCTATCAATGGCAAATCACTATAGACACTTTTCAAAATTAAGGCAACAAAATTATAGCAACCCCATGTCAAAAACTATACCTCATGTAAAAATTACAGTACAACTAAACCAGCACAAAGCCTAAGTCAAAAAATGCACAAGATAGGATATAAATACAGATTAGTTTATATGGCAAAAAATGATACTCAAACTGAGAAATACACATTATGCTAGGATATAGTATATATTAGGATATGATACAGTAGTATATTTTCAATATATCTTGATATGACATACAAGATACTAAGGAGTTTGACTAATAAACATTTAACTCAATTTTGAACTTGACATGAGTTCTTGGAAAATAGTTAAGTAGGACATAAGAGTATGCTTACACTCTTTCAAGAATTAACCATTCATCCAAGTTATTCCCTAACCCCACAAACCATTTCTCGCAGTTCACTTCCATTTACATTTTCCACATATACATGCATGAACTCAAGGATCAGAGAATGGATCTTACTTAGTACTTCAGTTAAAAGGATAAGATTATTTCCCATACTCTATCTAAAATAGGTTAATAATTATATATATAACTAATACTTACTTAGTACTTCAATTAACACAGTTGGGGGGGGGTTAAATTGTATTATACCGTTAATTATTTCCTTGAATGGAAAGGCTGCAGTCTCTCTCTTTTGTTTAAGAACAAAAAAAGGTAATTGGAGGAAAATGGGGTATGGTCATCCCTCGATTTCTTCATGCCTCGAGTCTAGTGGCAAGGCTCGGACATTAGGCGGTGCCCGACCAGTTGCGAGGATGATGGTGACGTCTTTCTCGAGTGAACTTGGCCATGTCCGGTGGTGAGGGGTTTGCTTGGCGGCTGGTCCTCTAGGTCGTGCTAAACTCAGGTAACGACGAGACTCGTAATGGTGACAGAGACATAGAGGAGCACAATAGGATGGGTAGCATGGAAAAGTTCCCTAATCTCTTTATAGCTAAAATATAGGAGAAATTTTTTTGGGCTTCTTCTGTGGCAAGGTCCGAAGTCGAAGAGGCTTCTTCTGCAGCATAGCAAAGAGGCGACAGAGGCACGGTGCTTTGGTTGGCACCGAAGGAGTTCAAAAATATGCTTCTAGCTTCAGTTTTTTTCTTCATCGAGCTCTCTGTCCCCTTTCTGCAAACAAAAAAATCTCTAAAATAAAAAATCCAAACACTACATGACCAAAACCTGAACCCTAAATAAAATATGATGACTCATAGATCAGGGGATTGAGCTTCTCTTTTCTTCAACATTTTAGGCTTAGGGTTTGGGAGTTAGGTTTATGGTCTGGAGAAAGAAGGAAAAGATGGGGATAAAAAGGAGAAGGGATTTGGGGGTGAGAAGAGGGGAGGTCTTCAGGGACCTCCATGCCTTCGCTTACGAAGAGGAGGAAGAAGAAGAGGGAATTTTGTAGTTGAGGGCCGAAAAATTATTAGATCTTGCATTTTCAGGGAAGATGGAGAAGGAACTGGAGAGTTTGAAGTAGAAATAGAGATGAGAATGGAGAGGGAGCTAGGGCTCGGGAGATTTAAAGAAAAAAGTATATCAGAACTACCAAAATGGCATACTGAAATATACGCGAGAATTTAATTACGTTACAATAAATGACGCTTATGAAAGAACCGTCAATAAAAATAATAGTTTAACGGTTCTTTTAAAGTCGTCAATAATAAAGTAGCTTTTTCGTGACGTTTGTTGTTAAAACCATCAATAATACTAACAAAAAAATATTTATATGATGTATAGTCAAAACCGTCAAGAAAATAGCTCTTTTTGACGATTTAATACGACCGTAAATAAATAGACCGTCAAGAAAAGACTTTTTTTTTGTAATGAGAGTCCATGTCTTCCCCAACTCCAGAGCCTTGGCACAGAGGAACTTTGAGGAAGGAAATTATGTTAAAAAAGAACATTTCTCCCATCGTATGCATTTGTTGGTAGAGCTTGGTCCTATATTAGTAGGTAGGCATCCATAACGCCTGCTAGGCATGCCATAAGGTTGTCCTTCACATCCCTGGGTTGAGAATCATCACTCTTCTTCCTAGACTTGTTCTTCTTCTGGGCACTTTACTGAATGCACATAGAGGGAGAAGAGCACTTAGCACTTAGGTTCCCAACATCATAGAGTTTTCCTCTGTTGGAACCATGGTACTCAGCACCCTTCTTATCGCACATGGAATACGATTTCTTGGCCTACACACTAGCAGCCCAACAATTGTTTCCTTTGATCTTTAGGCAGAGACATAAGCATTGTTAGCGTGCACATAGCCAGAGCCTTCACGAGATATACACGGCCCGAGCCTCCCTTCGTCATCGACGACTTTGGGTAGGTATTACGAGCTTTTGGAAGCCAAATCATTCGAGACTTCTTGGGCTTCCCTTCCTTTGTTGAGGGAGTTAAAATATCCTCCGAAAGCATCTTCTTGAAATCTTGTTGGTCAAATTGCACGACCAACATATTTTGTGTTGAAACAATCTTCATGACGTCCGATTGTGCTACCACCTTTTCATCAGTGGAGAAGGTCATCCCCAGAAGCATCACCATTTTAATTTCCATAACAAAAAACATATGAACTTTATACAACTTTTAAGAGTATAAAAGAATCCTAAATACAAAAAATTCTAAGTATAAAAGATAATCTGGGGAGTGGCAGCAATGGAGATTAAGTATGTCGACTTCTTTACTCCTATGATGATCCGATGCAAAAATTGAAAGAAAAAAACTTGCTAGCTCCGGCTCACTGGCAGATTTGGTAGCAAGTAGGCTCTGAGACAAAAACTTTCTTCCCTTTTCAATCTTACTAGATTTTTTTTGGAGAGGACATGTCCCAGTTGTTTATAGACATTCGTTCTTATGCGCGTAGAAACTACCCGTGTATAGATATTCTATAAAATGTGGGCATAAACGTGCACGCATGTCATAGTTGTCATGTGGCAACAATTACTAGAAAATATTGGTTAAACTTTGATATGTACATCAAAATACGCACCATAAACACACGATCTCCTCAAATTCATAACTGTCTACTACATAACTGCACATAGATGAGGAAAGCAAGTACATTTTGAAACATAATCATTTATCGCATACGCCTTAGCCGCATAATGTCAAAGGGTGTCAAAAAGTGTAATGATCATACTAACGTAAGTGTTGATGTCTTTTGTATAACTGTCATCTGTACACGTTACAAAGCGGCTAAACTTTTATTGAAATGTTAGACTGAGTCATGCGGCTAGACTATATACATCCAAGTTGTTTGTTGCATAGTGCCAAAATCTGCTGCCTTTGGCTAAAGAATGCCGCATAGCAATCATGCCGTATAAGTTGTTGCCTACATCTGAAGGATCACTAGTCTTCGACGTATAGCTTGTAGTGCATAGTACAAGGGCCACTGTACAAAATTCTAAAGTTTACTATCTTTGGCATCTGATGCATGGAGAAGTGTGTATGGACTTGAAACTCTATGCTTCTATACCATGTCCTTTGTTGGAGTCCTAACTGCCTCCAAAAGGGCTCCGGTGTCCTGAAGCTAAGAATCGGCTGACATTACATCATCGGTGCCGAAGAACTGAGTTGGACGCAAGTGACTGAAGTTTGATGCCGAGTTCTGACTATGGCATCCACTCGCCTCTAAGGCTACTTTGACTCCCAGGCACATGTGTTGTTGGTATCTTCCTAGCACTACTGCAACTGCTGGTACAACTGAACCACCTTCTGTTAGATCTGAACCTACCGATGATGATGTTACTGAGTCTCCATCATACTCCTCAATATCTCGAATAAGGCAAGTTGGTCCATCTGTGCTGGCTGTACTGAAGGAACTGACTAAGGTGGCTGAGCTGACTGGACAAGACTGAACTAAGTTGTCGACTGATGTTGGGTGGTGCTGGCATCTGATCCTACGAATTCGGGGTACGATGCTGGCCTGCCATCTGAACTATAGGAGGAGACGAAGCAATAGTACCCTCTATTGAAGAAGAAGGTGGTGTGTCCCTGAGGGATAATGAAATAAGATATCAATAATAGACATGAACAGAGTAAGGGTATATCAAGCATGTTTACAGTTCAAGAAAAAACAAAAAAATATAATAAGCAAGAGAGATTCAAATCAAGATAAATGCATGGGATTGAGATTATAACAAGATGAATCTGTAATGCCCCAGTCCAAATATACATAGGACCGTGTACGTGAACATGCCAGCTGCACATATACGAAGAATACTCCAATATATGGAATTCTCGTATACGTACATAAGCTGTATATAAAATAATTACAGGCCAGAAGAATATAACAATCTAATCTCATCGAAGCTCAATACAGAAGATATAAGCGTCCAAATAATAAATGAGTGTATAAAGAGATAGCCGAGTGGACATACCCACTCCAAACAGCTATGAAAAATAGTCTCAATGATCGGTGTCCAACCTCCGCAAAATAGAAAGAAAAGAGATATAAAAATGTCCATTAATGTCTCAAGGAATAAATAAACTAGAAATCAGCAGGAGATGCCTCGTCATCAATGTATGAAGGATCCAGTACCGTATCGTACTCCTGTAGGAAATTATCTAACCCTGGAGAGATAACCAGGTCCTCAGAGAGACGTAACAAGATACAAGAAAATACCATGCCATATAAACTGTGATATATAAATAAGAAAGAAAAGGGATGCATGCAATAGGGATTCCTAAGCATTCTACTGTGAATATGCAACTGAGATACAATCCTTCGACGCATGAGCCATGGCTGATAATAGGATCCGGTATAGTCCCCTCTTGGGCACCAGTGACCAAGCGCATAACGTTCAAGAACGTCAGTGGCCAATCTGAGGGGGTAAGCATACCCATATCTCCAGCGGAGCTTCTGGGTTACAAGGAAAGTGTAATAGAAGCCCATACGTCAGGTATTGTTCTCCCCATCTAATGCCTAGTATCGTCATCTCCATGACCAATAAGAACCTCTAGTAACCGCCAAGTCTTCTAACATGCAATTATATTGGTAGTAACTCATATCCGTCGAACACCAAACGTATCGGTGTCCAGCCGACTACGGGGGTATGTGTCCTACATGTGACTCACAATACGTGGTAAAGCAAGTGTCAAGGCTGTATGAGATATACCAATACCTCATCAACAATGGGTGGTCACTAGACTAAGTCAATGTAATAGAAATAAATAAAAGCGAGAAAACGACCGATAGAGTCGCTTGCACCCAAGTGTGTCTTAGATGCACAGTTTTATAATATCAACAAATAAGAAATACTGATAATAACAACTAAAAATAGGAATATAATAATCACAGAATAAGATGGCAAGGTATCTTGCCTGGTGATGCGAAGGTGGCAAGTCCAAGAATCACAATATCAGCAAAAGAAATGTCACAATCTCCAAACAACTCCGGATGCTGAAACAAACATCAAAAATGTACTCAGAATAAGCGATATACCTAGGAAATGCCTGTCCAAAAGTCTAATTCTGGAACAGAAGAAAATAGTAATTTCGGGTCAAAACGAAGTCTACTGTTGGACCCGTTTGCACCGAAATATGTGTCAATTCCTACGGTCTCTAAAGTCGTCAAACTACATGTCTACATATCCGGTTTGAGGAGACGAATCCAACGGTATGTCCAATTTTTTATTCCGATGAGCTGTGCACAAAATCGTTCGTTGGATCGGGTTACGGGTCTGCTAAAAAGGCGTTCCGATCAACCATCTCAGAATCGGACCAAACTTGGCATACAGGACCAGAAAAATAAACGATCCAGCTGGCATAAGTTTCGCATCGATCCGACGAACATGCACGAAGTTATGGCCAAGTTTGCAAAACGTCGATACGGGGTATCTTGACGGATACGCACTGATTTCGTCGCACACGCACAATGAAATTGAGTTCTGTCAGTTCCCACACATCGAAAATATCCATACGCACCTTCCAATGCATATATTGAGCGACCATGTTGCCCGGTTTGTCGGGGCGCACGCCGTATCGGAAAGTTTTCTAAAGTTTTCAGTTATTTAAAACCAGTTTTTCCTCTAACTTCGACAACTAATAACTTCGTGCATAATAATCAAAATCTAGATCTAACAGGTTCATTTCAATCTGGTTTATATTGACTTTGACTGTTTTTAACTAGTTTATCAAAAACTCTAATATTCTGTCCATAAATTGGCTTCCAATGTGGGTTTTGAAACTGGTTTAATACACTGTTTTATGGCAGTTTTCGCTCGACTTGGCGTCGAGTTTACGGCCGATCCATGGGACGATATCGAATTCCCTTTGAAGGGACTCGAAGAGGGTTACATAAGCTATCTAGAAGAACTTGTGGATCAAAATTTGATCAATAATAGACAGAGATAAGAAGATCGAATGGTGGGTACCTGGCTGCGTTACGAAAACAGGGGACCATGTTTGCCGTCAGTTTGGGCTGCGTTTTCGACCACCTCGTGCGGCGACTCCGACTTCCTAGGGTGCACGAGGAGGCTGGGGTGACTCGGGGATTTCTCTGGGAGGTCTCGCAAAGTTTTGGTTAGGGTTTCCTCTAGGTTCTCGATATAGCCAATATATAAAACCTTGGTTTTTCTGTGTCAGAGTTGAATTCGAATTAATTCGAATTCTCGAGTTTACTGCAATCTTACTAAATTCGATTTGAGGAGGTTATATGGGAAGTTTCTTTGAAAGATTTGCTAAATCATTCTAAGAATTTGAATTCAAAGATGAAACGGGGGGGTCGGGAGATATTGAGTACTGTAGCTTCGGCTACAATATCGGCTGTTTTATATATTATTTTTTTAACTATATATATCGGCTACAGTACCGACTGTTTTATATATTATTTTTTAACACTATATATATATAATATATATATATATATATATATATATATATATATATATATATATATATATGTGGGAGCGGATCAAAAGCCCCCCTTAGAAAGCCCCCAAAACCCCCTCACTCTAATTCGTAATATTAATATTAATATTAATGTTAATATTAATGTTAATGTTAACATTAATGTTAATATTAATGTTAATGTTAATATTAATTTTTTTTAATTTTTTTATATATTAATGTTAATGTTAATGTTAATATTAATGTTAATATTAATTTTAATGTTAAGTTTAATGTTAATTTTAGTATTTAATGTTAACATTAACATTAACATTAATATTAACATTAATATTAACATTAATATTAACATTAAATTACGGATTAGAGTTAGGGGGGTTTTTGGGGGGCTTTCTAAGGGGGGCTTTTGATCCGCTTCCTATATATATATATATATATATATATATATATATATATATATATATATATATATATATATATGGGCTTTTGATCCGCTTCCTATATATATATATATATATATAATATATACTCATATTCACTTTAAAACAAGTAAAGTAGCTTATAGAAAATTCTAAAAAATTACATAAAAATATCTAAAATTTCTAAATTCTAATATACACTATATTTGATAGCATAATGTACAAGCATACCTACCTACACACTATTAACAAAAACTAATGACGTAATACTAAATTATATATAACAAAATTTAAATAAAAATATTAAAATAATTAGGAATAAAAGATGCGGGTTTACATCCTACCCAACTAAAAGAAATTCCGTTCCAAAAAAATTCAGGAACACTTTTATTACGTGCCTATTTTTGGGCTGCCAAAATCCTTGGAACGGAATAAAAGCGTTCCAAGGGACAATTATTGGAACGCTTTTTATGTGTTCCAGTGTTGGAACACTAACAAAGCATTACAAATAAAGAGTTCCAAGAGATGATTTTTGGAATGCATTATATGTGTGCTAGCGTTGGAACACCAAAAAAGTGTTCCTAATTACAAATAATTCAAATTCATTTTTGCGTACCTAATGGAATGGATATAATGTGTTCCAATGTTGGAACGGTAGAAATACATTCCCATCAATTGCCCAGATTTTTGAAACACCAAACCTATAATTTGAATTTATATACAGATAAATATATGCTCTTGATGACATTCTATTTAATTTAAGCTGAGTATAATATAAACAAAAGTAAACAAATATCAGAAGCACAAGTACATACAGAATAAATAAAGCTACATAGACTAATAAAGTCAAAATATTTTACATTTAGCACAATTTTACTAAAGTACGATGCTAACAAAATGTCCTATTGTTGTGAAAATAATTTCATATATTCTCCTCGTTCTCTTTCTTTCTTCCCCATAGCTAGTTGCCCATAGCTTTGTGATCAAACTCTTTCATTGTTGGCCATTGGACCTGCAAAGTTGAAAGGTCACAAACAAAAATTTAGTGGAGAAAAAGATCAAAAAATAAAGAAGAGTAACTCTGCAAATCCATCCCAACTTTAAAGAAAAAAATATATATATTTCACATGTTGAGGTTATATTCAATGTTCATAATATATATGGAATATGTACACCGAAAAATGAGGCTTTGACAATTAGACATAGGATATCCAGTAACAATTGCTCCTAGGAGAAGAGAAGTGATAGAATAAGATGCACATGAACTTGTAACAAATATTGTGCTACAACACCTACAATATTTACAATAAGATGAAACAACAATAAGTGATATATAAATCTTAGTTCGATCCAGTTCCTGAACACTCAGCAACTTTCAAAGAAAAATACAAGCTTGGCATTTCACAAGTTTATCACTTTTTTAAATAGAATAATCATGTTTCACCAAAGAATTTTATCAGGTTTGAGAATGTGTGCTAACGATTGAAAGGATTTGTTGCTATAAGTCTAAAACCTATGGTATCGACTAGTATCAACCAATAGCCACATTATAATTGGAAACCGACATTGGCAGTTAATCCTGCATCAAAAATGATAAGTACAGGACGTTGATGCATATAGAAAGCCTAAATCGTATGATAAATTTAATTAATCAGTTTAAAATGTCAGTGATCAATGTGTTCTTGTCAATTCAACATACAATAGTGTCTTCTTGCAAAATCCTATTGACAGAAACCAAATAAAGTTGCAAAATATTCCCCTTCACCGTGTCATTTTCTTTCAAACTTATTATTTTCATTTGATTACATTGCGATTACGATTACATTACAGTGTACCAAACGAGGCCTAAGTTTCTAGTAAATCAAGCATATAGGTTTAGGATGTTGGGAGTGTAACTTGCCTCAGTTTTCCAATGTAGGTTCTGCTAGATCGAGAGAAGTCTCTAGAGGACAACGAGACTACAAAATCCGTAGTCATAAGCCTTTACTAATGCTCTGCATTGCTGGAATGAGCAAGAAAAGCCGAAAAAGGATCATGATCAAGAAATATTGTATCAACCTAAGTCAAATGTAAGAATTTATCTAGAAAAAGTTCAAATAAACTTTTATTGAAACAAACTAAACAAATTAATGATTAAAAAGAATCCACACACATTTTAAACTTTTTGTCAAAACATGCCCAAACGTGTGCTGGTAATGAAAATTATTAGAATATCTAATATGGGATTCAATGCCATAAAGTTTACTCATGCATTTGTATCTTGACGCTTCAAAGTTCAAAGAGAGAAAATATATTAACAAAAACAAAAAACTAGTGCATAAGGGAAAATGTTTACCATCCAATGTTTCCATAAAACTAGCAGAGAGATCATAACAAGGAATTTTCTCAACCAACGCCTACTGGAGAAGCAAATTGCACTATGAAAGCTAGCATGCTTAGCATATCCGTATATCTCTTTGGAACAATCATCTTCTTTCTTTCCTGAAAGCATAAGAAAGCGTACTCTGTATGCTGTTCTCTATGCAACCATGGCCGCTATCACTACAATTGTTGGTAAGACCACAAAACAAAGGTGAGGCAGAACTACCACCATAACATCAGGCACACCTGCAAACTCATTCTTGTTAGGGCTGATGGAAGATTTTACGACCCAACCTTTGTGTCTCATGTATGACATTTTGCCAGTTTCCGTAAAAATGTCCAAAAATTCAAGAAACGAGTGTCAGATAAAGCAAATATAAGAAAATTCTAGTCCACACTGTTGTCATCCTGGAAAGCTCCATCAATGCCCCAAAACCAAAATCAATTATATATTTTACAAGATTACTTCCAGTGAAACTTGGACTAGTTTTCTTGTCAGTGTAATAATTCTTCGAACACCTAAGAAAAGCTTGTGGAATGAGAAGCAATGAGAAAAGAACTGAAAGGACAACCCACAAAATAGGGTCATACATATCAGCCCATTGGCAACCCATAACAAAGAACTCCTTCCATCTCCAATTAACTCTGGAAGTAAGTCCATTAGCAGAGAATGGTCTTATCTGGCTAAAACTGGAACTTCCTGATATGTCAATTGCTTCAATTTGTAACCAATATCGTTCAGGAGATGAGTCTGAAAATGCCCTCCAATTCCATGTGGACACGTACATATCCCCTCTGGTTCCATTCCTATTGTGCTTCATCATAACTTGATCTAGTACCAAACTAAGACTTCCAGGCATAGAATCATATATCTTTACTGAGACTGACACTATCACTTTTCTAGAGAAGACTAGTGCTCTTATGCTCTCCTAAGATAAGATTTTCATGGTTTGACATTTGTAATCTCGAGAATAAGAAATCCTTTGCATAAACCGTGAGTCCAAAGGAAAAGTAGGTAATATAACCACATCCCTGGAGCCAAATTTAAAATTGGTATCTAAGAATGACACATGACCAGAATCAATGGCAATTATCCGCATAGCCCTACTCTTTCTCCAGTCACCCATCTTCCACTCCCAGAACTCTTTGATCGGTTCAGCGTTCTTAGAACAATTATCATTACCCACATCACTAAGTCCTTTATGAACGTTGAACTGATAATATTTTCTCGATAGAAGGGTATGGTGACGCTTCAAGTTCTTCCCGAACCTTGTATGGAGATGCCCACAAAGGTAAGCTGATAAGGAATGCTTAAGAAAGACATCTTTGAGGCTTAATTGCAGGGTGTGTTTCAAAATATCTTACCTCGGCAGTAATTACATAAAGCAATACATGAAGACTAGAGTTATCAACCTTGCACCTGGAGTAAGATACGAGTTGGACAAACTGAAAAAAAATACCTGTCCAAAAGAGGCAAACACATTAGTAAGTGCACACTAGAAGACACACAACCGAAAACTAAAATGGAAGGTCCATATCAATAATGAATAACTAGAAAAATCACAGGAATTTGAGACTATAGGGCCTTCTGTTTTAAGAATGCTATATGAAGCCTTTGGAAATTGAAACCTTGACAAGTTCATTGAAGCCTATGCACTAGTGTATCCTTCTTTTTCAACCTATCTTCCATGACACTAGAGAAGTATTTCTTCAGAATGCACTAGGATACAATTTGGGTAATTTGCAAGTAGCTAAAGCTATGCATGAAAAAGAGTCAACATGGATAGGTAACATGAAAAAATATTTACACAATTGGATGTTTAATGAACGGAACCGGTATAGTGGGATCACAATCTCTGTTCTTGATATTCTACATATGAAAACCCCTCACATACTCTGAAGGTATCTTAGCTCATCTTCACATACACTGTAAGAACATAAAACACATAACCTAGGAAGCACCAGAAGTAACAAAAGTTCACGCCATGTTCGTGTGTCACATCGTGTTGGACACGTATTGGACTCTGCATGGATACTCCAAAATATATTAGGACATAACAAAATGTGTCGAATAAGTGTCCAAGTAACATAGTAGCATAAAACTCCAAAAATAGTAAATAGTGCTATATATATATATATATATATATATATATATATATATATATATATATAACTGAAACTGAAACCAAGAAATACTGAAACTGAAACCAAGAATTCCAAGAGTTGATTACTACAAGCCCCCTAAATAAAGAGTCATTAGTGGCATCTCATTAGAGATTAATGAGAACAATAAATTCCTACCAACCCCAATCATTAGGGGCTAATAGACAGAAAGTAGGGACTTCTCAATCCATTGTCATCAAAACAAGATTAGTCTTTTCCTAATTTCATCAAAATTCAATCTTTTCCTAATTTCCTCACTAATTATACAGCCCATGTATCACACCAAAATATCTCATTGTATTTGTCAATGGTATATATCACTATGAAATAATTCTCTTTATATTTGTCAACCTACAACTATGAAATCCTAAACAATATTGATTGAACCCCAAAAAGAAAATTCCAAGAAACAAAATAAAGCATTAAAATAACATTATAATTTTTAAAAAAGCTGAGAAACACAAACACGACATTGATTTGGCATTTCTTATTGTATTTAGGAAATGTGTGTCATGTTATGGTACCTACTCTGACATGACATCAATTTTTAGATGATCTGAGTAAGCCCAAGAACTTGGACTTAAGTTCATGTCTCTTAGGGTCAGCTTGGAGTAGGGGGGAAAAATAAGTAGAGTTAAGTGGGGTTAAATGAGGGGGAGTTAAGTGAGGGGGAGTAGAGTTAATATATAGAACCTTGTTTGGATTGAAGGGAGAGTTAAGTGAGGGGTATTTAATAACTCTTGCTTGGATTGGAGGTTTCGAGTGAGAAGAGAATTAATAAAAGTATGATACCAAAATAACCTTATTACATATGTCATAAAATTAAATTTGATTAAAATTTTAATTATAACTTGTCAAAATATCTTCAAAAATTAGAAAGGTACGGAGCAACATGTTGAAAACAAAAAAAATGGAAGAAAAATCATGATATTTTACAGAACAAATGAGAGATATTTATGACTTTTTAAACAAAACCCCTCAATCACCCTCCTTAACCCTCCGATTTGGGGGGTTAAAAAAATAGACAAAAGAGGATAAAATAAACCCTTACTTAACCCTCTATAACTCTTCCTCCTAAACCCCTACCCTCAAACCAAGCAAGGTTTTATTTTCCCCTCACTTAACTTCCCCTCACTTAACTCTTTTAACCCTCAATCCAAGCGGACTCTTAGTTTTCACCATTTCCTCAGCCTCCTCATTGATGGATGATCATTTAAATAATCTTCTTTTAAAGGAACCTCATTTTCCAAAGGAACCTCACTGCTGAGATGGGTAACACTACAGGTTACCAGCACTTCAAACATGAAGCCAACATGTAGGTAGATAGCCAAGAGATGGAGTATTTGCCAAATGTTTGCCGTGGTATTAGTATATTAAGTATTTCTCCATGGGCCATTGTCAGTATTAGATGTTGTGCTTAGCCCTAGTATAGAAGAATGGGTATATTTCTCAATGATTAATTCTTGGCCCAGTTATTTAGAGAAGGTAAACCTATTAAGTACAGACACTCAGAACTCGATGTTGTGTTACAGCGGACACATAATGGACCCATCATTGTCAATCCAAAACACAATTTGAACTTGCCAAAATATGTGTTGCTTCTTTGTCTACCATGTCTGTGTTGTGTCATGTAGCACACGTGTCCCTGCAATAAAACTATAAAGCTACAAAGTACGGACACTCCAAAAATATGGGCTGTGTCATGTCAGACACATATTGGACATACCATGAACACTCCAAAGTACAATAGGACACACCAATCACATGCTCCATAAAGAATGTAATTACAAAGGAAATTCTCCAGAAAAACCCTAGATTTTCAAATTTCTACAAAAAAAACTCGACGCCCAAAAATCCCTAAAATGCCAACATTACATAAAGGATTAGATATCGTACCCCGAGTCCCAGTCGGCGGGGCCCATAAGTCCGGATTTCCACGTCGAAATATTCGGCGTAACCTAAAGGACGCTGCCATTGAGGCACTGCAAGCGACATCCCCTTCCTATGCAAGCTTGCTCATATAAACTTACAAATAATCAAGACAATGGCCGAGCAAAATTGTGCCTTTTGATGAAACAAGAAATTTGTCATTAGGAACTCGGAGAAATTAGGGTTTTCCACTCGAATTCTTATAAGTTGAAACTTTATTTCTTTTTCATGGGGAACGAAAGAGGAGGGCTTACTTCTACTGCATCCTCTCCTCCTGGTACTTCCGTGCCGGCGTTGCCATAGGCGGAGCTCTGCCGCAACTTTTTTCTTTCTTATTTGGTTTGAGAAGGATGGGGGAAGAGATACAATTTTGAATTAGCGCTGGAGTTGACAAATTAGGGTTTATAAACAATTACGCGTGGGTGTGGGGAAGGAGAGAGAAAGCAAAGTAAGTGCGTTGGCTTGGATGCTTTTCTCTTCAATCACGTGAGATGCACAGGTGTGCATCCACAATTTGGAACGCACTTGAAATGGAATAAAAATATACCCAAATAAATATATATTTTTGAAAATTAAAATAACAAATACTAGGAACGCTCTTATGATTCGGGACATTTTTTATTGTTCCAGCACTTAGGTACATCAAATAAGTGTTCCAAATTGTCAAACACATAGTGTTCCTAATTTATCATTTTGGTGTAGTGGGGTATACAATGCAATGCAAAATTAGAGTATTTAACATGCAAGACGTACCTTGGGTATCGGGCAATGGAACGGTAGATTATAAGAACACATTGGCTCCATATCCTATAAGAAATGGTGTTCTTGGTTCAAGGCTCTATCCAACTTATTAAAGTTGTCTAGTTTCGAGTCGGTTTGGTTAGAGAGGTACCGTAAGTCTGAGGATGTGCCTTCTATGACTTTTGTGTATAAGTAGGCACAAGGGAGCTGAATTGAAGGGCATACTAGGGTAACTGTATAGTGGGCATCGAGTAGATCACCACCATATATTGGATTGAAAGTTTTGAGTTGAGTTTGGTTCTCAAATTGAAGCCGAAAGGTTCGTCGGTATTTTGGTAAGGTTTATAATTAGCCCTTTTACTCGAAAATTGTATCATAAAAATAGGATACAAGGGGACATATTTTAGTAGGACATGATATGTCTACGTAAAGGTAGACGCGTCTAGGTCTTGTATGTGGAATTTGTTAAAAGGTAACAGCTAGTCTCGTGCTCCGAATCTTAATGTCATGGTCGGGAACCCAAAATGATCTAGATAGAAAGTGGGAGTACATGAAGCACTAATTATCACTCTAATAGAAACTACTTATTCTAATCAATTGGCCATCCTAGTACATTCTAAATTCTACTGGGGCTCTACAATCTATATTCTACAGTAATTCATTTCTAGAAGTTAACAAAGATACCGTTCTATGGTTTAATGGAGTTAGAATGGTTCGAGTCGGAAGGTCATACCTCAATTTGTAGGAGAATATACACGATGTAATAAGATACGAGATGTGATAGATATGGTCAAGTTTTGAAGACCGTACTTTGATTCCAACAGATGTCAATGATTGTATAAATATATCTTTCCTGGCTATAGATGGTATGGTGAACTGAGGAGGATATTCCGGGTCTATCTTCCCTCAATACGAGCATCTGTCTTTCCGAAATCCGTAAAGGCAAAAATAATAAGTGTTCCAGGGAGGGAGGATCGAATACGAATATGGGGTTCCAGAGGCATTTTAATAATTCAAATAGAGTTGTCAAGACAGTTGCGGATGAGATCCTAGAGTCATATATATCTCAATCCACGTAGGATAAGCAAATAAAAAGCGAACCAACTGTACTAAGGTTGATCAGACCATCATACACAGATTCTGATTAGACAATATGTTAGTGGACGTCCCCAATGAACACATGTCGTGAACAAGCTTGATAAAGGATCAGCTTGCAGAAACTAGGCTATAATTGCGGTATTAGTCACGATAGTCCAAAGTATAAGTATGCGGAATTTATGATTGAAAGAAAACACAAGTAGTTCAAAGTTTAAGAATCTAAGCCGTGTCCGATGTTCGTGCTCACACAGTCATCCTACTGCCTAAATTTCTCCAGCCTTGGCTAAACTCCTGATGTATGGATCTTGTGTCAAAATCATGATAATAGGAAATATGATAATTAAAATCATACCTGCTATGATTTCCCTTGCTGGTTTTACATTCTCTACTGCTAGCGAGAAGGCATACCCGTAACTCTAACTGGGGTCCTGAGCTCTAGCCTTGTGGAACTGCAATCGTTGTGGAGGTAATGGTGGACCTAGTGCTCCTACTGTTGGTGTCATGTGCCTCGTCACATGTTGAATCGATCAAGGTGTGGGAAGTGCTGGGGATGTTGGCCTGGGAGTCTGCTGATCATGCACTTGAGTTCGTAGCTCGGGACAATCTTTGATCATATGTTGTCTTGATCTGCATCTTAAGCATAAACCATGATGGATTCGACAATCTTTCCTGATGTGTCCCTTCTTTCCGCAGTAGTTGCAGGTAGGCTTCTTTCGAGCCCGGTATAGTCCTTCTCCTTGCTGCTGCTGCGAGGTATACTGTGTCCCCGTATAATCTTTAGCTTCGTGATAATTGGAACAACAAATCATACACCGTCCCAATCTACGACGGTAATCCTTCATAACGTGACTATTCCTATGGCAGAAACAACATGTAGGAAGCTCCTTATCGGATTATGGTGTTGCTATAGGGTGTTGTTGTGCTTCGAAATGTCTATTCGGCCTGTTCTGAGTCTCTCTGGTTGGTACTAAGGCTGGCGGGGTAGATAGAGTCATGTTTAGGGATACCAATATAATACACCTTGCAAACTCATTCTCTTGTTGCTGCACTTACAATAACCCTAGCAAGAACCTTGCCACCGAAGCCTCGTTAGAGTAAGGAACTGGCATGGATGATGGGGACTGGGAAGGAAGTGGCGTATATTCTTGCTAGGAAGTTGAGATTCTCTGATCTGGTTGAGTCATATAATTTGGCTGAAGTGGTGTAGTAGAGGGCACATTCTCTTCTAGGGGTACTCCAGTGGTCTGTCCAGTCTAGTTGGTTGGGGGTGCTTGAGTCTCCTGGTGCACCATCGACGGGATCATGGTAGCCTGCTGCTGTCCTGGATGATACGGTGCCACCGGGGTTTTCAGAGGGTTCTGCTCCTATTGGGTGGTTGTATCACCAGCTCCGGGGGTCAAGGTAATGGTGCGTCCACTTCGTAGATTCATATTGCTGGCACGAAAATGGGATAACATTAGGAAGGTTAGACAAAAGGCAATTCAAGAAATCAAAAAGAATTCGAAAGGTTTGGAAGTCAAAGGAGGTAGTAGTTCTGGATGAGATAATATTTATATTCCTATATGCAGGCTTGTTGGGCACAGTTATGTAACCCAACAATATTTTTTGACCTGCATGGGCCACCACAAAATCAAAATCATGTAACGCCCCAGTCCTAATGTGCATAGGACCGAGTATGTGAATATGCCAGCTGCACATATATGAAGAATACTTCAATATATGAAATCCTCGTATACGTACATAAGTTGTATATAAAATAATCACAGGCCAGAAGAATATAACAATCTAATCTCATCGCAGCTCAATACAGAAGATATAAGAGTCCAAATAATAAATGAGTGTATCAAAGAGATAGCCGGGTGGACATACCCACTCCAAATAGCTATGAAAAATAGTCAATGATCGGAGTCCAACCTCCGCAAAATAGAAAGAAAAGAGATATAAAAATGTCCACTAATGTCTCAAGGAATAAATAAACTAGAAATCAGCCGGAGATGCCTCGTCATCAATGTATGAAGGATCCAGTGCCGCTCCGTACTCCTGCAAGAAATCGTCTAACCCTGGAGAGATAACTAGGTCCTCAGAGGGACGTAACAAGATACAAGAAAACACCATGCCATATAAACTATGATATATAAATAAGAAAGAAAAGGGATGCATGCAATAGGGATTCATGATCATTCTACTGTGAATATGCAGTTGAGATACAATCCTTCGACGCATGAGCCATGGATGATAATAGGATTCGGTATAGTCCCCTCTTGGGCACCAGTGACCAAGCGCATAACGTTCAAGAACGTCAGTGGCCAACCTGAGGGGGTAAGCATACCCGTATCTCCAACGGAGCTTCCGGGTTACAAGAAAAGTGTAATCGAAGCCCATACGTCAGGTATTGTTCCCCACCCAATGCCTAGTATCGTCATCTTCATGACCAATAAGAACCTCTAGTAACCGCCAAGTCTTCTAACATGCAATTATATCGGCAGTAACTCATATCTGTCGAACACTCCAAACGTATCGGTGGCCAGCCGACTACGCGGGTACGTGTCCTACATGTGACTCACAATACGTGGTAAAGCAAGTGTCAAGGCCGTATGAGATATACCAATACCTCATCAACAATGGGTGGTCACTAGACTAAGTCAATGTAATAGAAATAAATAAAAGCGAAAAAATGACCGATAGAGTTGCTTGCATCCAAGTGTGACTTTGACGCACAGTTTTATAATATAAACAAATAAGAAATGCTGAAAATAACAACTAAAAATAAGAATATAATAATCACAGAGTAAGGTGGCAATGTATCTTGTCTGGTGGTGCGAATGTGGCAAGTCCAAGAATCACAATGTCAGCAAAAAAATGTCACAATCTCCAAACAACTCCGGATGCTAAAACAAACATCAAGAATGTACTCGAAATAAGTGACATACCTAGGAAATGCCTGTCCAAAAGTCTAATTCTGGAACAGGAAAAAAATCGTAGTTGCAAGTCAAAACGATGTCCGCCGTTGGACCCATTTTATATCGAAATACGTGCCAATACCTACGGTCTCTAAAGTCGTCAAACTACACGTCTACAGATCCGATTTGAGGAGACGAACCCAATGATAAGTCCAATTTTGGATTCCGATGAGCTGTGCACAAAATCGCCCGTTGGATCAGGTTGCAGGCCTGGCAAAAAGGCGTTCCGATCAACCTTCTCAGAATCGGACCAAACTTGGCATACAGGAACAAAAAATGATACGGTCCTGCTGGCGCAAGCTTCGCGTCGATCCGACGAACGTGCACGAATTTATGGCCAAGTTTGCAAAACGTCGATACGGGATATCTCGACGGATATGTACTAATTTCGTCGCGCACGAACAACGAAATCGAGTTCCGTCAGTTCCAACACGTCAAAAATTTCCATACGCGCCTTTCGATGCGTATAGTGCACGACCACGTCGGCCGGTTTGTTGGGGCGCACGCCGTACTGGAAAGTTTTCTAAAGTTTTCAGTTATTTAAAACTAGTTTTTCCTCTAACTTCGACAACTAATAACTTCATGCATAATAATTGAAATCTAGATCTAACAGGTGCGTTTCAATCTTGTTTATATTGACTTCGACTATTTTTAACTATTTTATCAAAACCTCTAATATTTTGTCCATAAATTGGCTTCCAATTTCGGTTTTGAAACTGGTTTAATACACTGTTTCACGAATGTTTTTGCTCGACTTGGCGTCGAGTTTACGACCGATCTATGGGACGATATTGAATTCCTTTTGAAGGGACTCGAAAAGGGTTACAAAGGCTATCTAGACGAACTTGTGGATCGAAATTTGATCGAGAATAGATAGAGATAAGAAGATCGAAAGGTGGGTACCTGGCTGCATTACGAAAACAAGGCACCCTGTTTGCCGTCGGTTTAGGCTGTGTTTCCGACTATCTCGCGCGACGACTCCAACTTCCTAGGGTGCAAAAGGAGGCTGGGGTGACTCGGGGATTGCTCTGGGAGGTCTCGTAAAGGTGGTTGGGGTTTCCTCTGGGTTCTCGATACAGCCAATATATATAACCTCGGTTTTTTCGTGTTAGAGTTGAATTCGAATTAATTCGAATTCTCGAGTTTACAGCAATCTTACTAAGATTCGATTTGAGGAGGTTATACGGAAGTTCCTTTTGAAAGATTTGCTAAATCTTTCTAAGAATTTGAATTCAAAAGATGAAACAGGGGGGGTTGAAGATATTGAGTATTGCAGCTTCGGCTACAATACCGGCTGTTATTTTTTTTTTTTTTTTACCGGCTGTTATATATATATATATATATATATATATATATATATATATATATATATATATATATATTCACTTTATAACAAGTAAAGTAGCTTGTAGAAAATTCTAAAAAATTATATAAAAATAACTAAAAAATTTAAATTCTAATATACACTATATTTGATAGCGTAATGTATGAGCATATCTACCTACACACTAATAACAAAAACTAATGACGTAATAATAAATTATATATAACAAAATTTAATTAAATATATTAAAATAATTAGAAATAAAAGATGGGGGTTTACATAATCCCCACACAAGTCTGAAAAAAGACCTGCATGGCCACTAATTAAACCTTATCACGTCCCACAACCAGAATACTAGAGAGTGGAGGCAAAACAAAGCCAGCTAAATATATCTGAGTACACCAGTATCCTAAGATACACGACTATCTAGAAGGCAAGTGGGTGAACTCTAGCATGCCACTGACGACTTCTATGGTCGAACAAATCCTAACATAATCCACAATAGTAAATATCAAGAATATATCACACATGAAAGTAAAGAGGCGTTCCAAAATAATATATCATACATAATCATGAAGCAAGTGATTATAAAATGATGCACTAGCAAAATACCAATATACATGATCACTATATTAGTTATAATCTAATATAATACATCATGTTGACTAAAGTCAGAGAAAATCTCAAGATAAAATGGCTAACACATGCCTTAGCTAACACAACCAAAATGAAACGAACTGCAAGTGGTAAAAGAAAGAAACCAACTCACGAGGCGACTGCTGATCTAAGTAGGAAGGCCATCCAGAGGAAGGTAGGAATAATCCTCAGGCTCCAATGATAAATCTGGCCAGACAAAACCAATTGGGTCAGAACCCCAAAAAGTAAGTACCATATAGAATCTCAAGGTGCATGACACAACCCCACAAACAAAACAACAACAACGTATAGACCGAAATAAGTAAATACGGATCAAGACTGGTGTGGTACCAATGCATGTTGTAAGCCCACTTCCCTTTGAAAATTTTATTTTATTTTAGCTTTAAATACTTTCTAGTTAGAAAATAATTGTCATTCTTAAATTACATTATAGATATTTTGTTTAATGAAAGGATTTGTCAAATTATTAGTTTAAATTAATTTTGTATTTATAAAATTATATTTAAAAATATTATTTGATTATTTATTTTCTAGATTTAAATTTATAAAATCTACTAGATAGTATTTTAAATGGTGTTACCATCAATTAATGAATGGAGATTCAATCAATCTAATTGATTGATTTAAATCTTGCAAAGATTAGATCAAATCCAAATCCTTTCCTATCAAGGAAACCCCCTCTCCTATATATAGTGGACTCTTCCTCTATTTTCTCCACAACCCAAAATTTCTCAAATTCTACCTAGCCACACATCCAGTCTCATTGTGATGTGCATCGTGTCCGTGTCCATCTCTATTTTCTTCTACTATTCTTATATTACAATTACACGATTGGCCGTGTCCGACAATCCCGGACATGAACCTCGAATCTTCCTGCCGTATCGGACAACACCGACACAACCAAATCACAACCGAAACCTTAAACCTAAACCTAAGAAATTGGCCAGCACCACCCCGGCCAATACCCAAGCCAAAGCTGACCATCACCGTCACCACTATCATCCATCCCTCCACCATACAGTGGCCAACCACCGCCTAATTTCCCTGTCCTACCACACTACGACACCTCCTCCATAACCTCTCATTACGACCATCACCACCATGGCTACCATCATCTCTACCGCCATTCTTCTCTCTGCCACTAAATAGTAGTCACCAAAACCACCACCCATCGCCCCTGCCACAGAGCCCTGTCCCCGACTTTACCAAACCAACTACCCAAGAAAAACCAAAAAATTGACAATACTCACTTGACCACGGCCGGTGGCCGTCCCCACCTTCCAGATGCCACCACTATTGAACCCTAGTGCCGCCTCTGTAGCGATCGACGCTGGACGAGATCATCGCTCTCCTTGTCTCTGTCATCGCTCGTCGAAACCCGACCTCCATCCGTGTCCGCGTCCCCTTCATATCTGCTCCACCCTCTCGATCTTCGGCCTCCTGGCGAGGCGTCCACCGTCTCCGCGGGAGACCACATCCTCTGCCGATTCCTGGACCGCCTCCATAAGACCAACACCATGTGCACCGTGCCGCCATGGCTTCCTAGATCGCACATCGCCCGACGAGCTCGGGGAGCCTTTGTGAGCTCCTCTTCTCTTCCACCCTCGTTCCTGAATTTTCATCCCGTTCCATTTGATGTCTCTCTCTTCGAGAGAGAGAAAGCAGTATAGGGGTAACCCTGTGCCGAACCTCCATTGAGAGGATTAGGTTTTATTTCTTTTCTTTTCATTTTCATTTTCATTTTCATTTTCTTTATTTTTATTTTGGGCTAAGGTTTTGGGCTGTTAATAAGGGGAGATATGTATTATTGTATTAATATACTTATACGTATTTATGAATAATAGTTAGTATAATACTATTTGGAATTATAGTTATTTTGGAATTATATAAAACTATATTTTAAATGTATTTGTGAAAATTGTATTATATATATATATTATAGTATTTAAATGTAGATTTTGGACTTAGAGCTCATCAAGATTTATTTTGTTTAAATAAATCTTTTAATTATTTTATTGGGCCTTTTGTATTCTAATAAGATTTCAAAAATATATTTATAAATTTTTTCTAAAATTGTATTTTAACAAAATCTAGGGTTTAGCTTTTAAAAAGGACTTTCTATGATTTTCGAGTTATCTAACACTATTGTAACTAGTACAATATTTTTTTCTAGTATTATAAATATTTTTAAAGATATACATATTTATTTATATAAATTTTCCTCGAATCAAATCTTGATCGTAACTAGTCATACGTTTATATTTCTTATAATTTTGACCACTTCATATCAACCGTAGGCTACTCGAACTGTCCTGGACCCAATATCATGGTCTGTACCATCATTAGAGCATGTCGTGCATACTTATGATATCTACGACTATCCTATACCAACATGATCAAGTCACAAGTCAACTACAACTTAACTCAAGGCAAGTTTCACTATGGCATTATATTACCTTTTATTTTGTACTACATGTATCTTCAGATCGTCTTTTCACTATAACATCTTTATATTTAATGTTGTCACTGTTCTTGATTGACCATGATTACTGCTTGTACACAAGAGTTAGAGTTGTTAGAGTATATGTAAATGTTCATGTCTTACTCTGAGTTTATCGTGTTTATTGTTTATCGTATTGTTAATGTTTACCATATTGGACATGTACTTGTGAGTTAGTCGGGTGGAAGAATACGACTAGTAGATATGTGGTACCCCAGTGTAGCCCAGAGTTTGTTCGGTCAGGGGACCATCTTACAATATTTGTTCAGTCAATAAACATCACGTGATGACTGTCTGATTCCTAACCCAACCACATATTGAACATTGGTATTCTAAAACACGCAGTACACGTGATCTAGTTGCTATATTGTTCATTCATTTCCCTTCCATCGAGTCGACTGTCATGTTGCCCTTATGTTATAACTATTTTTTATCATATCATGTCATTCATATAGTTCGTTTTCCTTATTATTGTTACTTCTTGCATGTATATTATATTGTGTAGTGTAGTGTTATGGTGAACTTGTTCCAATCCTGACTGGATTTTTTTTTAGTTGACAGACTTTTGATGACTAATGTCTTGCTTGTGTTCCTTCGGGAGGAGTTAGAAATATCTTAGAGGCCAAGCATAGATTCTAGTTAGATTAGAAAGTTCTTATATTTAATGTTTAGCAAATTTGTTCCCAAGAATCATTTGTTGTACTATTGGATTTGTAAATTAAATGGTTATCGTGAAGGAGCAATTAGATATAATTTTGTTGTATTTGAGATTGATATTGAGACATAGAAAGCATACCACTATCCAGGCTGTGGCGTAGGCTGAACTTGGCTACGTACTCGTATACCGAAATACGGGAGCGAGTCATGACACACGTATTTTGAGAATAGAAAATACTAAACACAAGCAAGTTATTAAGCATAATAGAATAACAAGTGGCAAAAGAGCTTGGGAACTACTCAAAATTGGAGCCACGACCATAACCCAAATAAGGACCAGGGTCGCAGATCTTTTTCTAAGCAGAACTTAGCCTCTAGCCACTTACGAACACAAAGAACGAAACACAAGTAGATAAAGCAACATAAAACCAAATTGCACGACCAATCATTACCTACAGATTACTACATGTTAACTAACTAGTGTGATCATAAGACTTAATTACTATAATGCAAGTTTTAAGGAAGTTCGCAACTACCTGCGCTACAGATACCCTGATGTCCATGGGTCGGATAACTTATACATCTACAGCCCAACAAGACTGATGGCAAATGAAATATATCATTAACTCATAGCATAAGCAACCAAGCATATAAAAACATATAACTGACTTTGCCACAACCAAGCATATATATATATATATATATATATATATATATATACATATATATATATATATATATATTAAAAAAAAAAAAAAATATATATATATATATATATATATATATATATATATATATATGTATATATATATATATATATATATATATATATATATATATGCTAGGTTGCTGCAAAGTCAGTTATTTTATATGCTAGACTCTAGCCACTTACGAACACAAAGAACGAAACACAAGTAGATAAAGCAACATACAACCAAATTGCACGACCAATCATTACCTATAGATTACTACATGTTAACTAACTAGTGTGATCATAAGACTTAATTACTATAATGCAAGTTTTAAGGAAGTTCGCAACTACCTGCACTACAGATACCCTGATGTCCATGGGTCGGATAACTTATACATCTACAGCCCAACAAGACTGATGGCAAATGAAATATATCATTAACTCATAGCATAAGCAACTAAGCATATAAAAACATATAACTGACTTTGCCACAACCAAGCATATATATATATATATATATATATTATGTATATATATATATATATATTTTATATATATATATATATATATATATATATATATATATATATAAAAAAAAATATATATATATATATATATATATATATATATATATATATGTATATATATATATATATATATATATATATATTTATATATATATATGTATATGTTATATATATATATATATATATATATATATATATATATATATATATATATATATATATATATGTATATATATATAAAAATATATATATATATATATATATATATATATATATATATATATATATATATATATATATATATATATATATATATATATATATATATGCTTGGTTGCGGCAAAGTCAGTTATTTTATATGCTTGGTTGCTTATGATATATATATATATATAGTTATATATATATATATATATATATATATATATATATATATATATATATATATATATATATATATATATAAATATATAGTTATATATATATATATATATATATATATATATATATATATATATATATATATATATATATATATCGTGTTTATATATATATTCTTTAGTTATATATAACTAAAGAATATATATATATATAAACACGATATATATATATATATATATATATATATTAAAGAAAATATATATATATATATTAAAGAAAATTCTCTCAATTTATTAATGACGGCCCAAAAACCGAAGCCAGAACACGTATACAAGGCACAAAATGCCGAAGCCTATACAAGTATACCACAAAAAGGAATGAGGGGGGGCTAGGCTACCGCCGGGGGCAGGGGGGAGCACAGACCAGAATGCTCTCGGACTGTGGGAGCACAGAGTGCTCCGCTTACGGCATTGGCGGAATACTTCCCGAATGAGCTGGTCGCTTAGTATAGGTGACCTTCGTATCTTGCCTTGTTGCAATTCTTCCAAATCGCCCACGTAGCTGTCGCTGCGACGATCTGGTGGCCATGGGAGGCTGAACCCCAGGAGGCCGCTAGATCGTGGAAGCGTCCACTACCCGGCTCGATGCTGAATAGCTGGTTAAGGGTTCTCCATATACTGTCTGGCAGTGTCCCCTGACAGAAGATGTGGTCGATAGTCTGTATCTGACGCTCAGAGCAGCAGGTGCATGTTGATGCTAAGTTGATCCCGATGGTGTAGAGGATGTCGTCTGTAAGTAATTTCCTTCTAATTACTCTCCACATAAGGAAGGACCACTTCTTAGGAATGCAGGTATTCCAATAGTGCGCAATGGGGTGGTACGGCAGCCCGGTTCCCTGGACTGCGATTCTCGCCGACCTTCCCGAAAATGCCCCCGATGCCTCGAGCTTCCATCTCAGCGCATCACCCTCGCCTCCGATGCGTAAACCGCTCGTTCGGATGCTATCCGTCGCTTCGTTACCGTACCATTCTCGAATATGGTCCTAGTTCCAGTCGTCGGTAATGGGGTTCCACAAGTCTCTGATTCTACTGCCTCTCGGGGTCTCCGTGAGACTCGGGATCATGCTATCTCCAACCCATCTCTCCAGGAATGGGTCCGAATCGCCCGTACCCAACTGGAGTCTTAACGCTGGCTCGGCAAGGTCACGGCCGATAAGGATGCGATGCCAAGCCGCTGAGGATCTGCAGTTGGATTTGGCCATTGAAGGGTGGGTGTGTTTGAAGTACCTGGCTTTCAAAAACCTGGTCCATAAGTTGTTGCTCGTGCGGAGTTTCCACCATAATTTTATCGAGAAAGCTTTAACGATGTGAGTGAGTTTGGTAGATCCCAAACCCCCTTCGCCAGTAGGGTGGGCCATAGATTCCCAGCTAGCCTAGTGATGCTTATCTTGGCCGTTGCTATGCCCCAGAAGAAATTATAAAAGATCTGTTCGATCGAAGAAAGAACCTTCTTGGGCAGCGAGTACGCAGCCAGAGTATGGATGGGGATGGAGGTGAGCACGTGATTGATGAGGATCATCTTGCCACCTGGGGATAAGGTGGCATTATGCCACCCTTCAAGTTTTTTTCTGATTCTAGTGGTCAAGTCCTCGAAGATGCCAATGTTGGATTTCCCATACACAAGAGGGCAGCCGAGATAGTTGAATGGAGGGTGAGCAACGGAAAAGAAAGTTAAGTTGGAGAGATTGATGGCGTGCTCTCTATTGGTGTTATGGTGGGCGTAGATAACGCTCTTTGAATGATTGATCTTCTGGCCGGAGCATCTAGAGTACCTCCGTAGGGTGTTGTGAACCACTGCCACCGCTCCTTCATCCTCGGATGAGAAGATGAGTAAATCGTATACAAAGGCCAGATGGGTGATGATAGAACAACCGCTGGATGTGTGATAGTGTTGGAAGTTGGGGTGTTGACCATGTTGTTAAGGTTCCTACTCAGGGCGTCAGCTGCTATGATGAAGACAGTGGAAGATAGAGGGTCGCCCTGTCTAATCCCATGATAGAATTTGAAGAACCCCTCGGCATGGTCATTAATGACCGTAGAGAACCAGGAGTTGCTGATGGATCTCCATACGATGTTGGTCTAATTTTTCGAGAATCTAAAAGCTCTGAAAATTCAGATCATTAATTGCCAATCCAGTCTGTCATAAGCTTTCTCCATGTCGATTTTGACAGCGATGTTGCCCCCTCTAACTGGGAATTTCATGCAGGTGATTAACTCTTGGGCCAACATAATATTGTCCTGGATGTTCCTCCCGCAAACAAACCCGCTTTGTCCCTCTGAAATGATCTTGGAGAGAATTCTTGCCATTCTGGTCGCGATGACCTTGGACATGATCTTGTTGGTGAAGTTACAAAGACTGATGGGGCGAAAGTCACGAAAGGACTCTGGGTTATCTTTTTTCGGGATAAGGATCAGATTGGTACTAGAAATGGCTTTGGGGTATATAGTACCTTCGAAGAAAGCGATAGCCGCTTCGGTGATGTCCTGCTTGATAATATTCCAGCATGTGTGAAAGAATACCCCCGAAAAGCTGTCTGGACCTGGCGTACTGTGCTCATTCGGAGCCCACATAGCATCTTTAACTTCCTGGGCTGTAGGTGGGCGTTCCAACTGGGTGTTGTCGGTATCGTTAATGAGGAGGGGGATTTGGTCTAGGAATGATCTATCTTTGTGAACTGTCTCTTTGGAGAATAATTTGGAATAGAAATCCGTGGCAGCCACTTGGATGCTCTTTTGGTCGGTAATGATGATCCCGTTGTCATCAGCTGTACGGTGAATCGATAGCTTCTGTCTGCGGCTGTTAACGCAGGCATGAAAATACTTCAAGTTTTTATCCCCCTCGCTGTCCTATTTCAACCTCGCTTTCTGCTTCCAGAAGTCAGTCTTCACTTTGATCCTGAATTTAAGCATAGCCTTGGTGAGGTTGAGGGCTCTTCTGGTCGCTAAGGAGCGATCCGTGACGACCATGGCTTCGGCTCGGGTGACATCGTCCTCTGTGACCCGAACGGCTTAAAAGATGTCCCCGTATGCTAGTTTGCTCCAATTGGACAAGGCTTTCCTCGTAGCCTTAAGCTTATTGCTCACCCGAACTAGGGGGTTGGGGGATTCCTCACGATTCCAAGCTTCCGCAACGATGCCCAGAAATTGGGGGTGCTCAGTCCAAAAGTCGAGGAATTGGAAGTTCTTTTTGGATGAATTAGTATTATTATTAATTTCAACAAGCCGCGGTACGTGGTCAGATTCTGAGGAGTTGAGATGGGACAGGTTGGTAGTGATCCCCATTCCATGCTAGAAGGCGTTCGTGAGGGCCCTGTCCAGCCTGGAGTATTGACGACGTTCACCATCCTACATGTTGCACCAGGTAAAGGCATTGACAGTGAACTGGAGAGAGGCTAAATGGGCATTGAAGATGAAGTTGTTGAAGTCTTGCATGGCCGAAACTGGAGGGGGGCGACCTCCGATTTTCTCAGCGCTGCAGGTGATCGTATTAAAGTCCCCAATGCAAAGCCAAGGAGAGTTGGTGTGGTGGTGATGGATGTCGAGGAGGTCATTCCAGAGGTGTTTCTTCTCCGCAATATCGCAGCTGCCGTGGACCGCTGATAGGATGGCGCGATCTGGAAGTCTTGGGTGATCAAACCAATAGGAGAGGGCCTGTCAGGAGTCCTGGATGACTCCGAATTTGACGTCCTTCGTACAGAGGATCCAAATATCGTGTCTGCCTGCTATGGCCGATGGAAGGCCCAGCTGCAGTTAGATAGATTATAATCTTTTGGGAAGGGATTTTGGGTTCAAGAATAATAAGGATGTCGATCTTGTGGATTTTCCGCAAACTGGTTAATCTCCTTAATGTAGGTTTGTTTGCCAGACCGCGGACGTTCAAGGATAGAATGTTAAGCATTAAGGACATTGTGGGGGGGTTTTTGTTCCACTTTACGGCGGATCTGGTTTGGATGGTTGTGGTTTCAGTGGGTCCTTGGTTGGCATTGGCCCCGCTCGAGGTTGGTGGTCCTACCTCAGTCGAGGTGGGATGATCGTTACATGATTGCTCCGTAGGGTCCGAGGGCTGACTGACCGATTCCCCGACGGTGTCCAGGCTAGGATTCTCTGGGGGAATAATTATGGAGTCATTGGTGCTCCCTGTCAGAAGAATAGTTTGCTGGAGAGGGTAACCCGCAGCTTGGACCTGTAGTCCTCTCCGAACTTGGTCTGGCCCTAGAATTGCTAGAGCTTCTACCACAGAGTCTTTGATGGTGTGTTGTTGATCTGCGTCGATGTTGTCAGTGAACGGTTCTACGATTTTTGGGTTAGGGTGAATCTCGATGAGCGCGCGGTCGGCTGGGGGAGAGGCTATCTCCGATGGGGGTTCCGCATCCTCCGAATCTAGAGCGTCGAATTGGTTGGAGAGGTTGAGAGCTTGGGTGTTGAAGGGGATCAATGCTTTGCTGGGGGTTGCACTCCTATCTGTTATGCCATCACTGGATCCGAATCGTGTGTACGAGTTCGGGCGTGGTAGGAGGGGTGGCATGGGTGTCCTCCCTTCTGTTGGCATGCTGTCTTTCCGGGGAGGTTTCTTCTTTAGTTCTGGATGAAGACGACGGCAGTGCTTTAGGAGGTGACCTCTTAAATGGCAATAGTTACAGAACATAATGTGGTTGTCGTAGAGGATTTGTTTGGTGTGGGTCTGGTTGCCCAGCTCGATTGTGATAAAATTGGGTGGTTCAGATGTGAGGTCGAGTTCCACACAGATTTTGGCATAGTGAGCCTTAGTGAGGTTACTGGTCTCAGGTGCTGAGGCCACATACGTGCCGAAGGAGTTGGCAATACGCCTGAGAGCCGATGGGACAAAGCAAATAAGGGGCAGATTAGGTAGGGTGACCCAGGTGGTGACCTTCACTGAGTCTTCTGTGGTGCTAAAGCCTGCTGAGCACTTGATGATCTTGATCTAGTGGGAATCAATCTTGCAAGTGCCCTTGGACCCGACTGTCCTATGGTCTAAATTGGATGATAGGTGAAGAAGAATATGTTTGGGATCAAGGGGAGCCACGTGGTATTCTGCTGAGAGTCTCCAACTAGCTATCGTCTCCTGCACCCTAGGAAGTTTGGGACAGCCAGTTGAAAATTTAAGGATAAAAGTGTGGGGGAAGGAGGCCGATAGTGAGGACAATTCCAAGTCGGAGAAAGAAACCGAGGGCACCGAGGACTCCTGAGAGTACACAATGTCCGGGAAATTGATGTCAGGGAAAAGGGGACCCTTCGCTAATGCTAGATCCGGGCGCAGCCTGGCGGCGTAGGTAGGCGGAGAGACACCGGACAATGAAGGAAGCTTGGAGGCTTCGTAAGGAGGGGGAGTAGCATTCGAGGATGGGATCTGCTCGGGACGGGGGATGAGGGCGGAGGGGTCGGCCTGGGAGAGGCTCCCTGGGAGGGTCGGTCGGGGGAATACTCCCAGGGGAGGAGAGGGACGGGTTGGGACCCGCCCCTCCCACAGTGGGCGGCACCTCTGGCGATCCAACGGCAACAGGAAGAGGAAGAGGATGGGCGGCCGAGACCACCACTGCCGGGTCCCCTGGCCCGGACACGCTCGAGGCGGGAGGGACCGCGGGAGGAGCCGGGATACAGCCCGCGGGAGCCAAGGAGGCGGAGGGGTCTAAATAGAGGACGCTGGAGTACTGGAGCTGGGGGCCTCAGGGGGCGCCAGGGGCTGGTGGGTCGACGTAGGATGTAGCAGAAAGGATGGGAAGGGTGATAGCCAGGATGGAGAGTAGGGGGTGTTTGAAGGGGCAGCAAAGGGCTCAAGGGGGGCGACATTAGGAGAATTAGCGAAGAGAGAAGAATTAGCGTAGAGCTCGTGGATATGGAGGGGCCCGCCTGAATGTGAGGTGATGGGGGAGAAGGAATACGCACGGAAGGGATAATACGTCGGACAGCTGGATGGAGGCACGTGGGAGCGCGGGACCACGTGGGGCCCAGGGAGCTGCTCAGCATAAAAGCCCGAAGAGTCTCCTCCCAACGCACAGTAAAAGTAGGGTGGGACCCACCCGGAGTAGCCGCGTAAACTGGCGCTGTACGCGTATAAAGGGGAGAAAGAAGTGGGGCCCCCTTCGAATGGATAGTTGCTAGCAGCGTATTCGAGGGGCCAAGCGGAGGGAAGCCCGAGACATGAACCGCATGGGGGCTCCCAAATTGAAGGGGGAAAACTGAACCGTTCAAAAATTGAATAGGGGAAGGGCGGCAGGAGAGGGCCGAACCCCTGAGATCTCCCGGCCCAGTGGGATGCGGCCAGGGAACCTCCAAGGTCCCCGGGGCGAGGTGACGGAGAAAGAGGAAGGGTGGAGCCAGGCCTGCACTAAGCTGGGGATGGGACCAGGCTGCCGAAAGAGGTGGGGAGGATAGGTGCAGGGAGAAAAGACAGAGGAAGATGAGGGATTGGGGGGGAGACGAGGAGGAAGGAGGGAGGCCGACCAGGGACAGGCAGTTGGCTGGCCAGGGATGCGCCATCGTGTCACGCCCTGCTCCCGTAGGAGCGATCGTCCTCGCTAAGGCGTAATGCCACACGAACCTAGATTGTGCTCGTGCAAGGCAGTTTCATAACGGCCGATTACATCGGCGGCGGCGGGGTCGTCGCACAGAAGTCCCAAGCAGAAATATTGAACATGCAGCAAAAATTTAAAGGCAAAACACAAGTTATTCAAAACAACTCTTTATTGATATTGAACAATGATATTACAATGGGCGCAAGGCCTTGATTACAAGTCTCTCGTGCTCACTTTTCTCTTATTATACAAGTCACTCTGCTCTCTCTCTCTCTTCTCTCGATTACAATGCTTGAGTCAGCGGAAGCTTCGGAAGGCAATGTCCATACATTATGTCCTGTATAAGTCTTGAGTCCATACGACCGCACGCTTCGAGTCGCCAAGGAACTCCGTCCCTTGACGCATCCAAGCGAGCTCCGCACCACGAGCTTCTACCTGTGCCTGTACATAGAAATTGTGTGGGTGTCAGTACTCAACTGTACTGGTGGAGTGAGCTCCTCGTCCACTCATACAAAACCGACACGTTCATTTACTTTATGTAGCTTATAATTCCCTTTTTGATTGTCTTGCTAGTCTTGCCTTAGGGTCAATTTTAAGACTTGACGTCTAACCAACTCGTTATACGATGACATAGTCGTGCAATCATGCAACGTGTATTTCGATCGAGGCAGTGCCTCATCGCCTAGGTACTTGACCAAACTTCAACTCGGGACGGCAGGGTCATGCCATACTCTATTCGTGACTTCAACTTATTCGAAATAGCGCTTTACCGAGGAGCAACTCATGCAAACTCGGCCGTACCAAGACTTTCATTTAAACTCAAGTGCCTCTAGACCAATTCTCGTGCTAGCGATCGATGTCAAAGGGACGACTCGTGCAGGTCGTGCCTAATGACTCCCTGACTTAGCCAACTTTTATATTACGGTCCTTTCGACTTAAAGTGATGGCACTCGACTTAACTTATGCAAACTTAGGCCAACAATGCCGATACGCAAAAGCCAATACACGAATGCCAATATTGATATACGAAAGCCAATACTTGATACGCGAAAGCCAATACGCGAATGCCAATATTGATACGCGAAAGCCAATACTTGATACGCGAAAGCCTTGCTTAGTGTCGAAGCATGTGTCTTGCTGACATAAGCTATAACTCATTCCTTCCGTGCTGATACAAGGCTGGCACTAACGGGATTACATCTTGCTGACTTGATACATGTCGTGCTAGACTATTTCATGATTCGACCGATGTCGTGCTAGTACTTGACGCTGTCCAAAGGCAAACATGCAGATTGCCGCTCTTGCCGACACATCTACATGAGTGGTCTCTAGCAATGTCAAGCTATCTTGGATCTCGGCTCGTGGGATATCAGCTCGTCCCTACACGGGTAGCTAGCCCGGAGGCACCGAAGTCTCCCATGCGGTCATCCAGCATCCTACTTTGAGCCTCACTCGCTTCTCCCGGGCCGACGTGATCCCGGTGCCCCGGCAATCACTCGAGAAGACTTCACCTTGTCGGCAAGTTGTCTAATTACCATGCAAGATTCAACTCAATCTACCAATTCCTTCCTTAACATGACCATGCTTTCCTTTTTTCTATCGAGACTCCCAAGTAGCGGGACCGATCTCGGCGACAACCAGTCGCGTGGACTTCCTTTTTCCGTGGCATGCTTTTCACTAAATCGACCATGGCTCGTGCCTTAGACAGTCCTGGTTCTCTAGGCGACGCTATCGCTCAAGTCATATACTTTATACGATGAGCCTTGTTCTCAAGGGACTACGCGACTTGACAACCGCAGCTAAAGCGGGACAGTGCTAGAAATGGTTTCGATAGCCCAACATAACTCTTGTCTAACTTATTCGGGCAGCGACTCTACGAGCAAAGGCTACGTCGAGCTCCGCATCGAGGGAACGTGCTATGCACGGGATCGACTTGAACAACCAAGTTCGTGCCTAGACTTAAGCCAACAGCCGTTGAAGACGACTTAACTTGCGAGACGTGCGAAGGCTATGCCAAGCCTTGGACGACGGGACTATGACTTAGGCTAATTCGAGTGTTGGGACTAAACGACGGGACCGTGCATGTATTTTCAAGCATTCATGCGGGCGACGCCTATGACTTAGGCCAATTCAAGCGTTGGGGCAAAACGATGGGACCGTGCATGCTTTACCAAGCATTCATGCGGGCGACGCCTATGACTTAGGCCAATTCGAGTGTTGGGCAACTTAGCACATTAGGCCAACTTCCTTCTCCTAAGCCACGGGAACGAAGGATCGAGTGTCATTTTAAAAGCACGCTGAGCCGACTCCTAAGCAGACCGTGGGTCCATTTTCCATGTTCTAAGACGTTTCGACGGGTCGGGATTATTCCCTTAGCTATGTGCGTTCATAGCTTTTATATTAGCCTACTTGTGCAAGTTGAAAACATGCGAGTTATTAAGTGAAGGCTAAAATGAGGCAAGTTCACCGAAACTACCCTACCTGTGCGAGGAGTCGCCTCGACCGAGCGAGCCTTCGAGTAGTCGTTGCAAGGCTAAGTCCGAGTGCCGTCGATGTTTCGATTCCTCCGATTGACTTTGCGGGACGGGGCACTACACATTGGGCCGGACTGAGGAGGCCCTAGGGGCTCCCCAGGAGGGAGGAGCTGCTAGCCAACCGAAACATCTTCATCGTTATATATATATATATATATATATATATATATATATATATATATATATATATATATATATCCAACCGAAACATCTTCAAATTCATCTTTTTTTTTATTTTATATATATATATATATATATATATATATATATATATATATATATTATATATATTATATATATATATATATATAATATATATATATATATAAAAATATATATATATATATATATATATATATATATTTACTAGTCATAACCCGTGCCCATAGGGCATGGTTCATTTAAGGTATTCCCCCTCAAAATCTTGGACCCCCAATTTTAAACGAACAATAATAATTTGAGGCCCCCATCAAAATATTAAATTCCAACCACTGCTGGATGTGAATTTTATTTGGATTCCCCATAAAACCCCACTCTCAATAATGTTCATCCACAACCATTATGAGGCCCCCATCAAAATATTAAATCCCCATCTTTGGATTCCCCATAAAACCCCACTCCTAATAATGCTCTTCGCCATAAAATCCCACTCCCAATAATGCTCTTCCCCATAAAACCCCACAACCGTTGATTCACCAAGATTAAATCCCAACACTCTTTATCTTGGCACAGTCAGCCCTAGGATTCAAAAACCTTTGTATTTTGTAAAATAGATTTATTTTATTTATCTATAATATATATATATATATATATATTATCATATATATATAATATATATATATATATATAATATATATATATATGAACTGTAGATCATATATATATATTTTATATATATATATATATATATATATATATATATATATAAAATATAATATGATCTACAGTTCATAATATATATATAGATATATATAGTATCTATATATATATTATATATATATATATATATATATAAACTGTAGATCATATATATAGATATATATATATATATATAAAAATATAATATATATAATATATATAAATTATATAATATAATATAATATAATATATATATATATATATAGATCATATATATATAGATCATATATATATATATATATATATATATTATATATATGACTATATATATATATATATATATATATATATATATATATATATATATATCTATATATATATATATATATAATCTAACAATCCAGCACGACGTATGAATCAATTGTGCCTCTGCAAGCACAAACTTGGTAGGTCATGGAGCCCTTGCCTAGCAGGGTTGAGCCACGCCTCATGGGACGTGGTCTACAGTTTCATATACATATATATTTTTTGTCTACAGTTCAATATATATATATATATATTATATATATATATATATATAATATATAACAAAACAAAACAATATATATATATATATATATATATATATATATATATATATATATATATATATATATTGTTTTGTTTGTTATATATATATATATATATATATTATATATAATAAACCACCCAGCACGACGTATTATAAAAAATATATATATATATATATATATATAATATATATTATATATATATATATATATATATATATATATATATATATATAACAACCCAGCACGACGTATGAATCAATTGTGCCTCTGCAAGCACAAACTTGGTAGGTCATGCAGCCCTTGCCTAGCAGGGTTGAGCCACGCCTCATGGGGCCCTTGGAGGTCGAGGTTGGTATTCCAAATTTTCTCCTATAAAGATCTACTCGTGTTTACTAGTCATTTACCTTATCAGATTCGTTTACAATTCTCGAGTCCTGGACACTCAATAATATCCATAGAATGACGTATTCTTGGTACAAGTAATTCGCAAATTATTGCTTGCGAATGTTCTGTACTCACAACGTATGATCATGGGACAATACTCATAATCGATTGCCTAGTGCCAAGATATAATAGATTAAATATACAAGCAAAATTTACAGTGCTAGTAAAAGACATGTACTTTTGTCTTGTATATAGGGAATACACCTCTCCAAAACTATAAAAATCATAAAAATTTAATAACGATTTAAAATAGTCAAAAACATGTAAAAATCGTCAAATCGACATACCGACAATATACTATAGTATACCGGCGATATATTGGATAAAAACAGAGATTTCTGTGGCATAAAAAGAGCATGTCGGCGGTATATTACAATATACCATTGATATACTGGATGAAAATTAGAGAGTTCTCGAGGAATAAAAAGGGCGTGCCGGTGGTATACTACAGTTTACCGCATGTATACTGGTCTGTAACATCATCCGAAATCCTGAATTTTTGTAGAACTTGTTGTAGCCATAAAAATTTTATTTTAAATCGAAATTCGATATTTCAAAGGTCAAAATCTTATATAATTAAATTATCTACAACATAGAGAATCCATTTTTTCCAAATGTTGAGATTAAAGAGATAACTACATCAAAATAATAAAAAAATGAGTTTTGTGAACCAAAACGTATCTATATTCATCAAACTCATAACCATCGACTAAAACTAGAAATGCCATATAGTAAAGATGTAAAAAAATTAAAAGAAACATATTTTTGACTAATATAACTATAATATCTAAATAAAACCAAAATAAAATATGGTCATAACACCTTTAAGCAAGATCTACTTGCCTAGTATTAAGCTCTCAGCCGAAACTTCTACATGTCACGTCCCGCACCCGATGTAAGGGCATAAGTACGTGGCTATGTCTAGTCTACGCCGCAACATCGATGGTAGAATATCGTCTAGGTCAATAATACTATATAACCATCTCACACAACACAATATTATATGAAACCTGTCAATGATATCTCAACTCCATACGAAGGACAAGATGATAATATAAAATGATAATCAATACTCAATCATAATATCTATAAAGAAGAAATGACACGATATCAAATAATAAAAGAAAGTCACAAAGTCTCTACTAGAATAGACACACAAGAAAACCAAGTCTATGAGTCTAGCAACAAGTCACAATAAGTCTAAATATCAATAACAATCAAATGTCCAAGTTGAAGACAGATCCAGTATAATAAGTGTTTACTAGCTACATGTCTGTTATACTAGTTAAGCCTCCTCAACAGCTGGTACTGGTCCTCTCTTGGCCATGGTCTCCAAGTCTACACCTACTACGTCCTGAGTTCCGTGGTGAGTAGAGCACCACTCCTCTAAATCATCTAAAAAATATATCCAGTCAGGATTGGAGCGAATCACACCTCTAATAACAGTTCTAATAAATAATATTGACTATGTAACAGTAAATCAAAAGAAATACAAGATAATAGAACAGATGCAAGAATATAACAAGATTTGAGTAACGTTGTAAGTAAATACAAGAGCAAGAAATATCATGTACAAGAATCATGAAATAACTATCTAAGTAAGTGAGCACTAGTTTTTACATGTGATCGGCTTGGGAACTTGCACAAGAATAATGGCTTGGTTAATCATGTGTGCGGTGTATGATCAATACTATTCAAGGAATAAGACATGATACAAGAAGGGTATGATCATATATCTAAATTAATACTCCCCGCCCCCGACTGGTATAGTAGATCCAACCATGATACGTTACGACACAAAATTCTATTAGAAGGTAGCAAGTCTCCTCCAGAATTAGACTCCATACAAGTACAAGAACAACAGTAAGGCATGCATAAGATACACCAAGATATACAGAAATAACATCTCATGACGGGATCCTGGCATACCAATCCGTATAACCATGTGTCAAAAAATCAAGGATATCTATACTAGATACAAAAAACATAGAAGGTATCATAAATGAAAAATTATTAGAGAATGTACTCGCCTGAAATCCGAGATAAAGTATCAACAGTATCCGTAACAGTGTATCGAAGATCTAAATATAGAATATCAATGCCAATTTATGTTTTGGAGTGATAATCATTGTTATCTAAATTGAAATATAATTTTTAGGTCAATTCTAGGTCATAGAAGTCAAACTAGGTTATTACTGTGCTTCTATTGTTAAACTAGATAATTTTTAGGTTTTTAGGACCATACCTTGCCATAACAAGGTATCCCAGCTAATAATGGGTAATACTAGCTAACACCTAATGTATCTACCCTATAATATACATATATAGACTCATGCCAATATACCTTAGCTCCTACCATTACCCTATACATACCCTTTACCTTAGACATTACCTTATCCTATATCACATAGGTATACCCATATCCACATGTTACTTAGGTATGCCCAATTATCCAACACTACCTATACTATTACCTATGGCTGACCTATATATATCTTGCTAGTCTCTATGAACTATAGATATACATACATTACCAATACACCTGGTATCCTAATACAACCCTTGCTTAAGACTCAAACCTTAACCTTAGACTTATCTAGGCAACTTGGCTAACATCTACCTTTAAGATAAATTATAACCATGTCCCTAGCCCAAATACCTTAAATTGACTTTACCTTAATCTCACTAACTGACTGAGTTTTTCCTTCTTGGTACACCCAAGCCCCTCTACCTATTGGATACATGCAGGCCCATGACTGTACAACTGTACACTAAACTGCTGGTACAGTTCCTGCTTGCTGCTGTTGTAACAAGTTACAAACTGCTGATATAGTTCCTCACTGATACTCATTTCCTTGCTGTTGTAGTTCCTCACTGCTATGGCTGCCTACCTTTGCCTTTTGCCGTTGTACTTCATGTGTAAAGCAGCTACCATGCTGCTGTCACTAGCCTTTGGTTCGCAAGCAGCTGCTACAGCTGTTGTCTTTTCTACATGCAATTGCTACTGCTAAGCAGGATGCTGTTGCTGTTGATAGTAAAGCAGCAACTATTTTTGTTGTTCTCTATCACCTGCTGCTCCTGCTGCTCCCGCTGCTCCCTATAAAATGCCTGCCAAGCAATGTGTTGCTGTAGCAGTTCCTCACTAGCCTCTGCCCTCTCCACTACTTCACACACACACTCTAGGTACACATACACATCTATCCACTTATACACGACACATACACACTCATACATATCCATATATAGAGATACCCATATATACCCTCTCAATTAGGTACTTTAATCTTTCCATTAAACACATAGGCATAAGCCTATCCACAAATACATGACACTCACACTCTATAGACCCATATACACATATACCTATAAGTATACACACACAATATACTATCTAGTACATATACATATAATATATCATCTATATATATATATATATATATATATATATATCTATATATATATATATATATATATATATATATAAATATTATATATATCTATTATATAATATTATATATACTATATATATAATATATATATATATACTATATATATATCATCCCACACTATAGGATACATGGGACATATGACACATATGACACTCACCTATATGCACCAAACCAAACACTTGGTGTGTATACCCTAGCATCGTACCAATCTACGACACTCTTGGGATACACCCAAGATACCTATTTCAAGCATTATCCGATTCTACCCAAATCACATGCGTATAACCAAAACATAAATTAGAACCTAATGAAAGCAATAGATAGCTAACCTAGTGTTTGTGGCAAAATATGACATGTGTATC
>JANAVB010018500.1:0-46651 GCA_029216955.1 Iris pallida | reverse complement strand
CACCCACACTTGATACATGTTTGATCGACATGAAAACAACGTAGGCGCATAGCTCATCTTCGATCATGTGGGCGCATAGCCCCTCTTCCACCGTGTGGGCTCATAGACTCCTTTTGGTTATGTGGGCGCATAGCTTCTTTTATCTTCTTCATGTGGGATATATAGTCTTGTATTTTTCATGCTTCTACAAGACCCCCTTCAAAGTTTTTGAGACTCGAACGAGTGTCAGAATACTTTTAATGAAGCATGGGAAGATCTGTCGCTACCAGCTTCATGGGCGCATGATAGAAATAACCCCTTTGGGCGCATAGGTGTCTGCCAGGCTGTCGAAATATGGCTGTTGAGATCTTCCTTGGAACTATGAAATGATATACTCATTTTGGAATAAAATTTGGAAAGGTCTGCTCTTGATGTTTATGCGTAGTTTGCGTCAATAAAAAGCAGGCACATAATCTGCAAAAGACTGTCTCTACATAGGCAAATAGATCTGTGTGGGCGCATAACATATGTGGGTGCATAGGCCATGTGGGCGCATAACTCCCCGTTCGTGCCTATAAATAGGCCATGAAGAGAGAGAAAGCTTGCCCTTATTTTTCCTCAGAATTTTCAAAGAATTTTTTTCTTTACTCTCTTTCGAGCAATCATGTCTTCCAAGGCTGTTTCGACTCCCAAAAAGTCTGCGAAGGGCAAGAAGTCTACAGCAGCTAGTTCTCCTCCTTTGGCAGCGTCTCTCTGGTTCAGGACCCCATCCTAGATGAGGCGATGTCTCAAAAAACAAAGTCTCGAGCGTTAATTTGTGATGCTCGGACTTTTGTCTGCTTAGGCGCATAACCATCAATATGCGCCCAAAGTAAACACTTCTTTTTGTGAGTAGTCTTATGCGCTAACAGATGCATGCGTCCATGCACTTTATTGTGTTATGCACCTATGCACTCAGTTGTGTCATGTGCCGACACATTTCGTGTTATGCGCACACAAAGAACATGTGCTTATGCGCCCACACAGAACTTATGCTTATGCGCCCACAGGCCCCTTTGGGCACATAACATCAGGGCGCATAGAATTTCTCAGTACTTAGCTCTTTTTTCTGTAGATTCTAAGTCAATTTTTTTTGTCTTCGTAGTCGACATGGTTGTCCCGGCTCTTGGTGGGATTCCTCTTGGCTCTACCCGCCATGCTCTGGATTCAAGCCTTGTCACCGCAATGGTCAAATATGCTCATGTGAAGATCATCCATGACCAGCCTTCGGTGAGGGTGATCGCTATGCTTGAGCAGGACAAAATGTTCTTGAAGCAGATGATGAATGATGAGAAGTTCACACTCGGAGGGGCGTGGAGCTTTAAGAGATCATACTTCTTGTTTGGTGACAGCCTGGGATTTGAGGACGACGAGACGATATGTCTAGAAGACCCTCTAGTGGTCAGGTTAAATAACCAAAGGATATGGTTACCATCGATGAAGAGTCAATACCCTCTGTCAGCGTTTACTGATCTAGCTGTGCGGAGGCAAATAAAATGGGACCTGACCCCTGAACTGCATGGGGTCATTTCTTGCAGGATCCAATTCAACTCTGGTGACCAAAAGAAGGACACTTTTAAGTGTGTCAAGGGCTCCACGTCCTACTCCACGAGGGGGCTGCATCCTGGGGCCATAATAAACGATGTCCCAACTGATCTTCACCCTTATGATGCTGAGACTCTCTTCAACCTGATGCTGTCAAAGAAGGAGTCATATCCGGAAAGGAAGCTGCGGATGGAAGGTTGGAGATACTCTGTCCCGTTCTGGAGTGACCTTACTAAATGGGTGCTCTCGACTTACGAGGCCACCCTAAAAGCTACCGACCTTTTTTATGCCGTTAGAGCCACCCAATATGGCGTAAAGGTTAGCTGGCCTATGTTTATCTCATTGGTGGAGCTGTACAACTATCACATATGTACCTTCTTCACTCCGGATGGAAAGATGGGTCTGGCTCTTCACGAGATGCAGGCGATATCAAAACTTTCCTGGGGGACCGAGCCATACGAAGAATACGTCCCCTGTGATGAGGAGCTCCTAGATTTGGAGAGAGAGAACTCCGAGATGATGGAGGTGTACAAAGAATTACTCTGTCACCTCTTTATTTGTCACCAGGTCACAAGAAGGGTATGACTGAGGGATCCCTTCCCCATACGAGAGCCTGGACCAACTACATCTTCATCAGAGAAGGAGAAGACGGCCCAGTCTCTTTTTTGACTTGTAAGCCCTAAACGAAATCTGAAATAGAGCAATTGATGACAGATCATGGGATAGTAGACACTGAAGATAGTGATGATCCCGAAAGGAACTTTTGGTTTATTATTTCTTTAGGTAGGCCGAGTTTAAGATGTCGAAAAAGGCTGTGCTAGCCGCAAAAAATAAGCTGGCCATCCAGATCACTAAGACGTATAATCAGATTGCACAGCTTCACAAAGAGATTACTCAGCTTGAGGCTGACTTACGAACAGTCGTATATGAGCAGGAAGACTACGTGGTTCAGGCTGCTATGACTGCCACAACTTCAGACCAATTGAAGGCTCAGCTGGTGAAATTGGAAGAGGAGCATATGAAACTGATTCCTTTCGAGGATGAAGCTGCTCGGCAGGAAGAAGCATGTCGTCGTGCCACCGTCAAATCTTAAGATGAAACCAAGGCTCTGAGGGATAGCATCAATCGATTGTGTATCCCTCAAGTCTTTTATTTGTAACTGTTTGTTTTAGTCGTCAAGACTCTTATATCTTTTTCTTTTCTCCGTCTTTTGATAGACATTTTTAATAAAGAATCTTTGGCTTTCAAAATTCATGAATGAAGCTTGTGAAATATAAAAACTAGAGGTAATATGGACATCGTAAGGATATTTCTAGTAGGTATTCTGCTGGAGAATTTGATGTGGACTTATTATCCGTTTTATATTCAAGGTTCTTGAATATAGATAATAAGTTGAAAGAAGCTGCTAATAGAGGTAGTATAGACGTAATAGCAGAGAATGTTCTATATCTGATTAGAGGTAATATAGACGTGGAAGGATAAATAGCATTAGGTAGGAGTGGATAATTCAGAAGTAATATGGACGTAATTATCTTTGATGAATGCTTTGCTCAGAGGTTATATTGACGTGGCAAAACGTTTCTTAATTATCCCACTAGGGAAATAATTATCGAAAAATAGTTCATAGGTAATATGGACGTGACTTGTTTTCGTCAGACCAAGTTTGGGCAGAGTCCAAAATGAAGATAATTCTACTGGGGAATCTTTTTAAAGGACCTATTTTCTATGGCGTATTCAAGATTCTTTAAATACGGATAATAGTTAGATGATTATTTTCGAATCACATAAACATTGCACTTTACATTTATATGACTGAAATAGGGTATATATGAACGATGTTCATAAAGGTTATACATAATATTTCTTCAGGAACTTGTCATTGATCGTCATTATGAGCAAGTCACCATCAGGCTTGGTTAGTCGATACGCACCGTTAGAATACACTGATTCTATAACGAAAGGACCTTCCCATTTAGGCTAGAATTTTCCTTTTGTCTTGTGCGTCATGACCATTGGTCTTCTCACTGCTAAGACCAGATCACCAACTTGAAAGATTCTTTCCTTAACCTTTTTATTAAAGGCTCTGGAAAGGCGTGCTTGGTATAGCTCAATACGCTGTTGAGCTTATAAGCATTTTTTGTCTAGCGCTTCCAGCTCTTGTAGTCGCATACGGTAACTTTCTTCGGCAGTCAACTCACTGGCGAAGGCTACTCAAAGAGAGGGAATCTGAATTTCTCGGGGAAGAACTGCTTCACTCTCATAAACCAGAGAGAATGGCGTACTGCCTGTTGGATTTCCGACCGTTGCATGATAGGCCCAGAGACATTCGCTAAGCTTCTCATTCCAATCGTATTTGTTTGAAGACACGAACTTCTTGAGAAGTTTGATGATAGTCTTATTGAAGGCTTCTGCTAATCCATTAGCCGCTGGATTGTAAGCAGTAGATGCTACATTCTGAATTTGATTCTTATCGCAGAATCGATAGAATACATGGCTCATAAATTATGGACCATTATCATGGATGATCCTGCGAGGTAGCCGAAGCGATATATAATGTGATGTTTGATGAAATTGATCACATTTGACGTCTTTACTTCAGTGAGCGGTATAGCTTCCACCCATTTGGAGAAGTAATCAGTTATAGCTAGGATAAACCGATATCCTCTGGAGGATGGCGGGGTGATTGGACCTATGACGTCCATACCCTAGGCTTTAAAAGGCCAAGATGCCGCCGTCGGGTGTAGAAACTCTGAAGGTTGATGAATGAAGTCGGCGTAGAACTGACAATCCCTACACTTTTTTGTATATTCAACAGCATCTGCTATCATCGTGGGCCAATAATAACCCATTTGTCTGAGGCGATCTTATAATTTGGGGCCTGGTTGATGTGCACCACAAATTCTGTCGTGAGCCTCACTGAGTGCATGTTTGGCTTCTGTGTCTGATAAACATCGTAAAAGTAGCCCATCGTAAGAGCGTCGGTACAACATTTTGGTAGTTGTATCATAGTAAAATCTGAGGGATCGTCTTTGGACAGACACTGCTTCCTTTGGGTCCTCATGGAGGATTCCGTAGACGGCGTAGTCTATGAAATAAAATCTCCAGTCTTTAACATCGATGTTTATTTCTGTTGCGTAACTGTGATGAATATGCAAGGCATCTTTCACACAAAATAATTCTTGACCAGACACTGTGATCGAATGTTGACTATTGGTAGGGACGGTCAAGGAAGCAGCATGACCGGCTAAAGCATCTGCTTCTATATTCTGTAATCGAGGCACGTGCTCGATGAAGAATCCAGTGAAAGTAGAAGCCAATTCGATTGTCGCTTTGTGATATAGGATGAGATCTTCGTGACAAACTTTATAATCTCCTCGGACCTGACTAACTATTAGCTTAGAATCGTCGTAAGCTTCGAGATAGTCAACTCACAGTTGTTTTGCCAGTTGAAGGCCGATCAGTAGGGTATTATATTCAGCCACATTGTTAGTACAGGGTTCCACGGGAGGATATGCACAGAGTATAACCAGATGGTCAGGTGACACAAGCACGATGCCTACTCCGGCCACGTTATTTCCTTTAGGTCCAGTTCTTGATGCACTGTCAAAGAACATTCACCAAATGGGGATTTCCTTAGTTGCGGTGTTAGACTCCACTACTTCATCTGGGATTTCATTGTAGAGTTTGGAAGATTCTGGCACCGGATGAGCTGCTAGGAAATTAGCCAACACTTGGCCTTTTACTGCATTTTGAGGGACGAACAACATATCGTATGAAGTCAACAACAATGCCCATGTAGCTAAATGGGAATTAAGAGAAACCGGTTTAGTCATGAGTATTCTGAGAGGATTGACTTTAGATATGATGTGGATAGTCTGCCCAGACACATAGCGGTGTGTCTTCTGGATAGCAAATACCAGTACAAGACATTCCTTTTCCATAGGTGTGTATCTATGCTCAGCACCCACCATTGTGCGGCTGAGGTAGTAGATTGCATGTTTGTGGCCGCCTTCATTCTTCTGAGCTAATTGGCACCAAAGGAATGATCCATAGCGCGAACATATAACAAGAAGGGCTTTCCCATTATTGGAGCCACCAACATTGGAGGCTTGTGAGATACTTCTTAATGTCGTCAAATGCGCGTTGACATTGTTCAGTCCAGACGAAAGATACTCCTTTCTTCATGAGCTGAGTAAACGGTTGACACCTTCCAGAAAGATTTGAAATGAATCGTCTGATGTAGGCTAGCCTTTCTTGATGTCCGCATAGCTCTTTGAGATTTCTTGGGGGACGCATATCGAGGATAGCTTTCACTTTCTCCGGGTCAAGATGTATACCCTTTGAAGTGATAACAAAACTAAGAAACTTGCCGCGGGAGACTCCCAAAAAAGACTTGGTTGGATTCTTCTTGAGTTGGTATGCACGTATTAGTTCGAACACCGTTCTCAAATCTTGGAGGTGGTTGCCCTTGAGACAACTTTTAACTACGATATCGTCTATGTAGCATTCCACTATTTTGTGCAAATGATCGTAAAAATAGTGTTCATAGCTCGCTGGTATGTCGCCCTGCATTTTTCAATCCAAAAGGCATCACTGTAAAGCAGTATACCTCCAACGATGTTCTAAAAGATGTGTGTTTCTCATCGTCGAGGAACATCTTGATCTGGTTGTAGGCTGAGAACCCATCCATGAAGGATATCCGCTCGAAGCCGCAAGTATTGTCGATCATTACGTCAGTGATCGATAAAGGGAACTTATCTTTCGAGCATGTAGAGTTCAAATTGTGGTAATCGATACAGACTCGAACTTTACCATTCTTTTTCATAACTGAAACAATATTAGCGACCCATTCAGGGTGTTGTTCTTTACGAATGAACCCGCTTGAAATAAGCTTATTGACTTCACTCTCGATAGCTTCCATGATATCTGGTCGGAACCGTCGTTGTTGCTGCTTCACTGGCTTAGCTTTCGACCAGATATTTAGGTGGTGCATAGCAACTTTAGGGTCCAAGCCTGGCATGTCCTCATAGCTCCATGCAAAGACATCAATATATTCTCTTATAAGCTGTATAAGAGATTGTCGTTCTTCGACAGACAGACTTTTGCTGATGAAGATTGGTTTAAGAGATGATTCATCTCCTAAATTAACTTGGACGACTTCATCTTCAGTAGGTGGTTTACGTTGTTCGAAACATAACTCTCACCTAGTATCCATCTTTTGAGCCCATTATTCAAGCGCGATCGATTGGACATCGTCTGCAATTTGGTCAATTGACACCATGTTGACGGACAAAGTTGTTTTGAACATGTCTCTAATGCTGGAGTCTGAATTCCAGAGGCAGGAATCAGAAGAATGAGAACAACGATCCGCTTCGACGTCTGATCCTTCAGGAGTTATTAGAGGAGTAACGTAACCCAAACCAACACCGTTTTGTTGATAATAGTTTTCGGGTTTGCCGGGAGGAGCAAAGTGACGTATTGGCAATCTTTGCACTTGACCGTAGTTTAGCCCCTGGTCGCTTTTTATATCATATCCCATGTTCTGGATGATATTCTTGGCCTGCCAACTATATCGGTAAAGTTTTATTTTTCTAGAATCATAGTCAGCTTCAGTGTTGTGACTGGGAGAATTAAGTAGAGTCCAGAACAAACATTCTTTCGCCAATTATTTGATCGAAGATGATCAATTCTTCACCCTTCTTTCTAGCTAGAACGATGAAGTAGTGGATATCTTCTGGCCAGACTTTTTCTCGCAGATGAGGCATCATGACCGACATACAGAGATGTGGTCCTATGCCATGCTCTAGGGCGTATATCGTATCTATGTACTGGTTTACAGATTGGTAGACATCGAAGTAATTCAAAGATAAACCTTTTCTTAGAAATTATGCAAGTTCTTCTTCAGGGATAACATCATCCACTGAAGGTACATTATTTTGAGTATTGATATACTCATTGAGGGGATCATTGTCTGGAACAGGAGCCACAACAAGTTCGCCACATAAGGTAACTCTTCAGGATTGGGAGGACGGACTTCAGCAGATTCCATCCAAGTTGTTTTGTGGAGAGTGATGGTCAATGGTTTGACCTTATCATGATTCACTTTTTGACCCAGCTTGTGAGAGGCTTTGGAGTATTTTTTGGAGTAGTACGTCCTTTGACTCGGATAATCAGGGGACCATTACTGGCGGACGAACTCACTTTAGCTTCATCGTCAACTTCGTTGCCGTCATCCTTAGAGGGCTGAGATTGGTAAAGTATCGAATCTCCTTCAATACCCTTAAAAGGATCGACATTGGCAAACTCTGTCTTTATGATGCCATCGCTATTGACGTACTTGAAGCACTAGTTGAGGGTAGAAGGAACGATCATGTTCTTATGTATCCATGGACGTCCTAACAAGACGTTGTAGGACACATTGGCGTCGATTACCTAGCATGAATTCTCTGTTCGGAGATCACCAATCTGTCACTTAAGACGGATCTTGCCCAGCGGGTGGCTTCTTCCAGCATTGAAAGCCATGATAGTTGTATTGGTTGCAGACAGCTTGTGCAGAGGGATCCCGAGAATTTGGAGTAGACTTCTAGGAATGATGCTGAGGGAGGAACCTGGATCGATATGCATCTGATCCACCTTAATCGCCCTGATATTCCCTGTATAGTACAGAGGTCTATCATGACGATTGTTTTTTAGTAGCATGTCCTCTTGTGAAAAGGTGATGTTGGGCACCATTTCCATAGTCTTATGACAGTGAGGACAGGAGACGGCATCTTCAGCGGGGGCTTTAATTTCAGCGAGATAAGAGTCGACATGTAGTAATGCCTCACTTAAGGCTTTCCGCGTCTCTTTGGAGAGTCGTAATAGATCGAACAAAGACAAGCTGACAGGTATATTGGCCAGCTGTGCCAGTATGTCAAAGTTGTAAGGCCGATCCATGCCTTCGGGAGTTGGTGCCTTCAGAGACTTGTCAAATTGCGTCTCCTTTTGCTTAGCTTTGTTGGTAGTTGAGGACTTAAATGGACCAGCCTCTGAACTTGTGGGGGCAGCAGGAGCTTGAGAACGTACTACATCTTCTTGTGCAGGGTCATAAGTCCGTAGGTTGGTCTTCCCCGATCGCGTCTCGCCAGATAGAATTTCGTAAATGGGAGAAGACACCATATGGCATGATTTGTATTTTTTGCCCCTTTTTGCTTTGGAAGACACCACCCCCTGCGTCATTTCTTACACAAGGTCTGGATGGACCCACATGATCTCACCATGTTCTGTCGTGAGTGGCACCAACGTTGAGTTGCGAGCTGGCGGCAGGTTGACGATTTCTATTACTGCCTTGGGGATTGGGACTACGCCGTCTGTGACTTCTGTGGGAGGAAAGTCACCAAATTGAAGAGAGATCATGTTAGAAGTGTAGGAACAAAATAGTAAAGTGTAATACTCTAGGGGGGGTGAATAGAGTTGGCAGCGGAATAATGCTAATTAAAAATGTTAGCAGCACAATCACAGACTATTAATCACAACTGAAATAAAGTAAAGACAAAGTTAAGAGAGCAAACGCAAAGACAACGATGTATACTGGTTTCCCTCTGTTGAGGACTAATCCAGTCGGTAGAACTCTTGCTACCAGTTGAATCCACTATTGGAAAAACCGCAAGTTTTCTTACGAAGTCCTTGCAATTTCTACAACGCGAGCTTTGATACGAAGAACTCGTCCAACTTCAAATATGAAGAGGTATTCTTCAATCAAGCCTTCTGATTATAATCTCTCAGAAACTTCTAGACCGTACCGCACTGGCAAATCGACTAGAGGATTGTAATTGGCTTGGGATCTGAAATTGAAAGCTCTAGAAAACTCTTTGAAAGACTGAAAGCTTTAGATAGAGAGAAGATTGAAAGTGAATGAGTGAGTTGAAATGATCGAAATCCTTCTCTATTTATAGGAATTTCAAAGGCAGACTTCTGACAGAAATCGGGCAGAATTCGGGCAGAACTCTATGAGCAAATCCCGGTCAAATCCGCAACTGCAGGAGGACCAAGTTCCAAGGATTCAAAATTACAACGTCCACCAACCGAACTCTGGCCGAACTCTGGCCGAACTCGGTCCAAGTTCTGTCAGGGTTTAGTCAGGGTTTAGTTAGGGTTTTAAAAAGCTTTTTGGTGATTTTTGAAAACCTTTTTGAAAACATTTTTGTAAACCTTTTTTAGAGGACATTTTAAAAACATTTTGAACTCATTTAAGGGTAGCCTATTTGCCAGTACGACTCGGTGTACAACATATTCCGAGACTCAAATAAAATGAAAATATATTGCATAAGGAATTACAGACTCGAGTAGGCAAACAGATCTTCGATCTTGAATTCAGTGGATAGCCATTCTTGATCATGTTCAAGAGTCCGAGATGTCCCGACTAGCTTTGTATATCCAGACAGAGTTTAATCAATTATTAAAATCAGGTTTGACCATATGACCAAATGGGCCAACAATCTCCCCTATTTTGATAATTGACAAACTATGAATGATATAACATTAAGCTTGTTCAAAATATCAAAAAGTAGAATTGTTCATATCCTGTATTATCTCAAAAAAATGTTAGATCTTTAATTTTCTCCCCCTTTGTCACTTAGCAAAATAATTGCAAAAGATAAAGCTCCCCCACAATCAAATGCATAAGTAACAAATAGTGAGAAAACATATATAAAAGAAATAAGGCAGAAATAAAAGAGAAGTATCACAGGCATGTTTTGTAAAAAAAAATCATCACAGGCAGTTATAAAGAATGAAGCAATATAAGAAATAGTGCTATCATAAACTGAAACTGAAACATAGTGCTGAATGCCATAAACTGAGGCATAATAAACATGTCCATGAAAAGAAAAGAGTACTGAAGCAAACTAGAAAGTGCTAATAAAAAAGTACTGATAATAACTTGGAATGTCGGAGCATTTCCAAGTGTACAATAAAATATCACTCAAAATTATATAGTCACATCTCCTCATCATCATCCTCATCATCATCATCAGCGCGACCAGCATGTCCTGAAGGACCAGCTCCAGAGGTACCAGCGCCAGAAGGATGCGGAGGGGCGCCAGCATAGAACTCACCAACAAAGTCACGAGGTGGAGCACGATCAGGACGATACCAATCATAGGCATTACCGGACTGGAAGTAGGCATGAAAAGCCTCATCCTCACAGCGGTAACCAGAGAAAGCTGGATCTCTAGGGATGGAACCGGCTGAATGACCAGTCTGGGCGAAACGAAGATCAGCTAAGGAGTTTGCAAGCGCCTAATAATGGGTGACGTCGCGGAACTCACGGTCGCGGGCCATGTCCGTCATCGAGACGTGCAAAGCAGATAAATGCTGATGTATGCCCTCAAATGTCATGGCATACTGATGAGGTGGTGGAGGAGGTACAGTAGGAGGAACAGGAGGTGGAGCTGAAGCAGTCATGCTACGACGAGATAACTGAAGAAACTTGGGCTCAGGGTCCTGAGTACAAGTCGACAGATCGATATTGAAGCGCTGAAAGATGCGTGGGAGAATCATCGCGTAAGAGAGATTTCTATCTCTTGCACGACAACGACCCATCATCTGAATAATGGTCTTAGGGGCAGAAAATGGAATCCCCTTAAGAATGTGGTACATGGCGGACAGCTCAAGAGAAGTCACATCATCCTTTGAAGTAGATTTTGGAAGGATAGTGGAATAGATGATGCGATGCAATTCATAGTTAAACAAGTTCAGGTTGTTAGCCTTGAACTTTTCAGAGCGTACTCTATCAGGTGCACAGAGTTTTGCTTTGAAACTGGCGAGTGTCGTGCCTTCGGGGAAATCAAATTCAATGATGTCAACTAGCGATGCACCTTCGTTAGGGATACCAAGGATCTCCGCTAAGTGGTCATCATTGAAATTGATATCAATACCTCCAACACGAGTGCTCACATCAAAAGTGTTTAATATGAGATTGCAATAAAATAATCTAATTGCATTAGTTGCTATAGGGAAGCAGATTTTAACAAAAATATGTAACCCTAATGCCTCAAAGAAATGACGATGATCAGGAAATACAGTCCATTTGACTGGAGCGCCTGTGCATATGGATCTCATGGAGAAGTCTCCATACCACAGTAGGGCTTGGTCTAGGGTTTGAAAGAAAAACCCGTCAAACGCACCGTCGTTCGTTTGGACCGACGAGAAGAGGGAATCCGTATGCGGATGCGAAGATGACCCTTCCTCACTAGAGTTCGTCTTCTTGCTCTTTGAAGGTTGAATTTGGGTGCCATTTGTGCAAATTGAATTAAAAATGCACTAATTGAAAAGTGGAAAAAGATGGGGTTATACCTCCCAAAATAAAAATATGTCGAAGAGAACGACGAACTCCGCACGAATCCAAATTTTGGATTAATTTCACCACTTGGATTGGAAGAATGAGGGTGGTAAAAAGCTAGGGTTCGGGGCTCCTTCGCGGATGCTGCTGCTGTTGTGATTAGTTTGGAAGCAATGAAGAAGAAGGGCTTCTCGGGTTCTGTATACATAACCTGACACCCTCAACCGAACTCGGGCCGAATTCGGTCAGAGCTCTGGACGAATTCGCCTAGGATTCTTTATAGTTGATTTTTGCCATTCTTTTTCATTGTCTCATTTCAAATATTTAATTCAGAGATTAGTCATTTCAACTTCAATTAACATAATTAATATTATTTTATAGATTAAATGTCGTTACACAGCGACTGTTTCAGATTAGCTGTAGGAGTACTGTCCCAGCTGGCGGAGGTTCACCGGGGAACTCTTAAGTACCGCTTCGCTTCAACCGTAGTTGTGGTGACAGACAGACTCTTTATTGGCTAGTCTCTAAAACAGTTTTTCTATAATAATATATAATCATAAAACAAGATTAATTAATATTATTGATGTCAAAAATTCCTAATTCTCGACGTAAATAATTGAAACGATCTTCCGCTAGAGGTTTAGTGAAGATGTCAGCTAGTTGATTTTCAGTATCTATGTACACAAGGTTTATATCTCCATTTTGATGATGATCTCTAAGAAAGTGATGTTGAATCTCGATATATTTAGTACGAGAGTGACATACTGGATTCGTAGTCAAATTAATAGTGCTCGTGTTATCACAGAAAATGGGAATATGTGTGTAAAATAAATCATAGTCTTCTAGGGTTTATTTCATCCACAAAATCTGAGCACAACAACGTCCTGCGGCGATGTACTCAGCCTCTGTTGTTGATAGGGCTACAGAATTTTGCTTTTTATTAAACCATGAGTCTAAAGCCTTGCCTAAGAAATGACATGTGCCACTTGTACTTTTTTTATCAACTTTGCATCTAGCAAAATCTGCATCCGAATAACCAATAAGGTCAAAGGACTTAGTTTTGGGATACCACAAGCCAACAGAAGAAGTGCCCTTAAGGTATCGAAAGATACGCTTAACTGCAGACAGATGTGATTCCTTTGGGTTAGCTTGAAAACGTGCACACAGGCAAACACTAAACATTATATCTGGACGACTAGCAGTTAAATAAAGTAAACTACCAATCATACCTCGATACTTACGTGTGTCGACTGGCTTGCCTTGTTCATCTGAATCAAGCTTTATTGAAGTTGCCATTGGAGTGCCAATAGGTTTGACATTGTCCAGATCAAACTTCTTTAGCAGGTCTTTTGTATACTTGGCTTGATTTATAAATGTCCCATGATCAGTTCGTTTGATTTGCAATCCGAGAAAGAATTTCAGCTCTCCCATCATGCTCATCTCAAACTCATTCTGTATACACTTAGAAAATTTTTGACACAGAGATTCATCAGTAGATCCAAATATAATATCATCAACATAGATTTGAATTAAAAGAAGTTTGCCATTAAAAGACTTAATAAACAGTGTAGTGTCAACCTTGCCTTTTGAAAAACCGTTGTCAAGTAGAAAAGAGCTTAGACGATCATACCAAGCAGGAGGGGCTTGTTTTAAACCGTATAAGGCTTTCTTCAACTTGAAAATATGATCAGGGTTTTTGAAATTTGTGAAACCTGGAAGTTGTGCTACAAAAACTTCTTCTTTTATAAAACCATTTAAAAAAGCACTCTTGACATCCATTTGAAATAGTTTAAAATCATGAAAACATGCAAATGCACATAACATGCGAATGGATTCTAATCTCGCAACTGGGCATAAGTCTCATCGTAGTCGATACCTTCTTCTCGATTGTATCCTTGAGCTACGAGTCGAGCCTTATTACAAGTCACTAAACCATTCTTATTTAGTTTATTTCGGAATACCCAACGGGTGCCAATGACCGGATGCTCAATAGGCCTGGGAACAAGTTCCCAAACTAGATTCCATTCAAATTGGTTTAATTCCTCTTGTATAGCATCTATCCAAAAACTATCACTATATGCTTCATCAATAGTTTTGGGTTCTAGCTGTGAAATAAATGCAACACTAGAAACAATATCTCTACTGGATGTACGAGTACTTACTCCTTTGGTAATATCACCAATTACCAAATCTTTTGGATGATCAGCTGTAAATTTTAACATTTTCGGTAGATTCTGAAGGTAGCTGGTTCCTGGATCTTCTCTAGGAGGTTCAGCTAGTGCAGTTGACTCTCATCACTCTTGGCCATATCCATATTAGCGTGACCGAGTCTCATATACCACAGATGACTCTCATCACTCTTGGCCATTAAGCATCTACCTGAAATGTTAGTTTCTTCTAACAAATAGAAAACATATATATTGTCTTCCCTGATACCTTCAAAGATAGTACTACCAGTTGAGCTATCAACTATAGTATATTTGTCTTTGCCAAAGTTGATGCCATAACCATGATCAGCTAGATGACTTATGCTGAGTAGATTATGTTTCAACTCGGTAACCAGACATACATCCTTAATCACAGGATAGGGAGACTTACCAACATCACTGATACCAATAATATACCCTTTCAAGTTATTACCGAAGGAGACATATCCTTCCTTCTTTTTCTTCGACAGTGTTGCAAATAGGGTAGCGTCACCGGTCATATGCCGTGAGCAACCGCTGTCGAGGATCCATTTGCTTCTAGCATGTGAAGGGTGTTCTACCTACAAAACAATTTGCATATGAAACTTTTGGTACCCATTTCTTGTAGGGTCCTGAATTGTTAGCTTTAGGTATCCAAGCATAAACATTTAAATCAACAAGCTTTCTCATTCTACATGCAGATAAAATATGACTATGAGGCCACAATAATGACATTGTGCATGTCGAGTGTTGAAAGCTGAGTAGTGTGCATGGTTGGTAGGTTTAGGTTTTCTAGTATAGAAGAAAGCATACCTGTAATCTTGTTTGGCTTAACCTTTTGGGGTAAAGGTTTTATATGGTTAGGTCTGACAGTGTTTGGCTTGGGAATATTCAGATTTTTTGGTAAGTGACACGTGTTAGGGAAGGAAGCAGCAAGCTCAGGCTGTTTTCCTAACCTAATTTCCAATCTTTTGGAAGTGTCATACAACTTAGTATAATCAGAAGTGAGTGATTCCATTCTGATTTGTGTACATCGAAGACTTTTCTTCTCTATAGAAAGTTCTTCCTTGAGTTGGTCAATAATTTTGTCTTTCTCTTCAGATGACTTGGTAGTCTCGTGTAATAAGAGCTTTGTTGAAGAAAGCTCACCAGACTCACTAACATTATTTCTAACCTCAGCTAGTAGGTCGGTAAGTCTACCTATTTCACCTTTGTACTCTTTGAGTACCTTCTTAGAGGTCTGATACTTACTATACAGTTTTCTGTAATCAGTCATCAGGTCACTGAAGGCATCTCCTAATTGCTCAAAGATGAAGTCATCATAAGTATCAACTACAGGTTCAGTAGGTACCTGATTGGATGCCATAAAGCATATGTTTGTAGCGTCTTCTGATTGTTCATATTCTGAGTCGCTGGCTTCACTTTCATGCCATATGCTGGTGTTGGCATACTTCCGTGATGTTGATCTCTTCAGGTTCCCTTTTTCATACCTGTTGCTCTTCTTGCTTGATGATGAGTTTGTGGCACAATCCTTCTTCATGTGTCCCTTCTTCTTGCAACCATAGCAGACATCATCTTCTTGATACCAGTTGTTACTGTTGTTCTCTTTGACTCTCTTCTCATGTCTCATGAATCTTTTGAACTTTCTTGCTAGGAGTGCTTGATCCACTGCTGTCTGAATCACCTTCAGCAGCTTTTCTGTGCTGAGCTTTGAGAGCGATCGTCTTCTCCTTTGGTGCAGGCTCTTCAAAATCTTTTAGCTCTAGTTCATGAGTGAGTAGCTTACCCATGAGTACTTCGAGGGACATAGTTGTGAGATCGTTCCCTTCAATGATTGCAGTAGCCTTCGGAATCCAGTTCTTGGTGAAAGCTCGCAGGAGTTTGCGAATCTTTTCATGGTTACTGTAATCTTTGCCTAAGGAGGACAAAGGATTTACAATATCCAAGAATCTCTCAAACTTTTGTGTAACTGTTTCGTTGGGCTTCATCTTGAACGCCTCGTACTCTTGAATAAGTCTGCTGGCTTTAGATTCTTTGACTTGAGTCGTGTCTTCATGTGTGACTTCAAGTAGCTTCCACACTCCATTAGCCGTTGTGCAGATAGATACCCTATTAAATTCAGTTCTGTCTAAAGCACAAAAAAGAGCATTAATGGCACGTACGTCAAGATTGGCCTTTTTTTTTCTTCCTCTGTATATCTGCTGTGGGGTTTTTCAACTAAAACTCCATCAACATTTATACGAGGTGGCTTTTGATGGCCATCAAGAACAATGGACCATAAATCAAAGCCAAGTGATTTTAAAAAGAAACTCATCCGTGTTTTCCAATAGGTATAGTTCGTACCATCAAACAGTGGGGGTCTGTTTGTGGCCTGGCCTTCACTTGTAAATTTCACAGTTGCCATGTGTTATGATGTGATCTATATAACAGTTAATTAAAATGAATAAATAATTGCACTGTTACCTTTGCTTTACCTGTAACACCCGCTCTGATACCAATTGTAGGAACGAAATAGTAAAGCGTAATACTCTAGAGGGGGGGTGAATAGAGTTGGCAGCGAAATAATGCTAATTAAAAATATTAGCAGCACAATCACAGAATATTAATCACAACTGAAATAAAGTAAAGACAGAGTTAAGAGAGCAAACGCAAAGACAGCGATGTATACTGGTTTCCCTCTGTTGAGGACTAATCCAGTCGGTAGAAATCTTGCTACCAGTTGAATCCACTATTGGAAAAACTACAAGTTTTCTTACGAAGTCCTTGCAACTTCTACAACGCGAGCTTTGATACGAAGAACTCATCCAACTTCAAATGTGAAGAGGTATTCTTCAATCAAGCCTTCTGATTACAATCTCTCAGAAACTTCTAGACCGTACCGTACTGGCAAATCGACTAGAGGATTGTAATTGGCTTGGGATCTGAAATTAAAGCTCTAGAAAACTCTTTGAAAGACTGAAAGCTTTAGATAGAGAGAAGATTGAAAGTGAATAAGTGAGTTAAAATGATCTAAATCCTTCTCTATTTGTAGGAATTTCAAAGGCAGACTTCTGACTGAATTTGGGCAGAATTCGGACAGAACTCTATGAGCAAATCTCGGTCAAATCCGCAACTGCAGGAGGACCAAGTTCCAAGGATTCAAAATCACAATGGCCACCAACCGAACTCTGGCCGAACTCTGGCCGAACTTGGTCCGAGTTCTGTCAGGGTTTAGTCAGGGTTTAGTTAGGGTTTTAAGTGATTTTTGAAAACCTTTTTGTAAACCTTTTTGAGAGGACATTTTAAAAACATTTTGAACTCATTTAAGGGTAGCCTATTTGCCAGTACGACTCGGTGTACAACATATTCCTAGACTCAAATAAAATGAAAATATATTGCATAAGGAATTACAGACTCGAGTAGGCAAACAGATCTTCGGTCTTGAATTCATTGGATAGCCATTCTTGATCATGTTCAAGAGTCCGAGATGTCCCGACTAGCTTTGTATATCCAGACAGAGTTTAATAAATTATTAAAATCAGGTTTGACCATATGACTAAATGGGCCAACAAGAAGATACGGCCTTGTCTTCAGCTTTGAGGTTGATCACTTGGCTGTCGATAAGCTGTTGTATCTTCTTCTTCAAGACGATGCAATCCTTGGTAGAGTGGTACACGTACTGATGATAAAGACAGTACTTGGGATCGTTGAGTTGGTTTGCCTCTGCAGGACGTCGTGATGGAGGCAATGTCAGTTTATTAACCTTCATCAATGTGTGAAAAATGGTAATAACATCATCTTCGTCAAAGGAGAAAGTCTCCTTGGGTTTGTCAGGAGCGCCCTAAGAATTGGAAGCTCCCTTGGAAGTGTCTACCTTCAAGTCTTCTTTCCCTTTACCCCCACGAACAAGGATAGTTTGGGAGTGCTTGCTTTTGTCTTCAGATTTGGGTGTCTTCAACCCCAGTAATTCCAGATTAGGGACGTCATTTTCAGCAGCATCAGCAGCCTCGATGATAGCAGGCCATGTATCATACTTATGTATACCCATACAAAACTTCACTGTAGGAAGGAAGTTATGTCGATAAGTATCCATAAGTTCTGAGTCAGGTATACTGAAGGGCATCTTCAATGCTAATCGCCTGAAGTGCTCGATGAAAGCAATAACAGACTCAATCCTCCTTTGCTTGGTCTCGATGAGAGTGGACATACTAGCATGCATGCCACTCTCCTAAAACCTGTTGAGGAATAACCTCTTCAAGTCTTTAAAGGAATTAATACAACCGTCAGGAAGACTGCAGAACCATTCAAAAGCTACCCCCTGTAAGGTGCTAATAAATAGCTTTGACAAGAACGGAGCGTCCCTTGGTAAGTGTAGTGTCTGCGTGTTGAAGTATGTCATGTGTTGGCGAGGAGAAGTCATCCCGTCAAATGAATTTAGCGTCAGTAGCTTGTAGTTAGGAGGGCAAGTAGCATTCTCCCATTCAGGAGGATAGGGTTGAGATATCCCCACTTTCTGAAGCTCGTCTTTGTGTGAGATGGTATCGAGACAGGCAACAAGAAAATCAATTGCATCCTACTGATTGAGCAGATGTTGAGAAACGACTGTTGTACGGTTGTCATACATCGTTGGCGAAGGACTACCCCCAGTATTTATGAGATTTGGAGGAGGAGCAACGGAATGATACTCCTTTTGTAGTGAAGAAGGGTTGTTATTATAAGCCGGACTAACATGTGCTAAGACGTTCGGTTGAGGTGGAGGAACAGCCCCAGCAGTTTGGACTGCCATGCTACTGGTAAGAATATCAGTGATCTTGGAAAATATTGTTTTAAGACTTTCCAACCGCTTGTTGGTCTGATCACTGGCTTCTTCGGGTCTGTCTCCATCCACCATGTACGTAGATAACATACGAGGATGAATAAAGGAGACAGTACAACTGGTGCTGATATTGTCTGTCTCTGTGTTAAAAAGACCCTCGTCTTTAGACAAGGAGGTAGATAGTCACCGTCAGACTCGAAGATATCATCGTCATCTGGAAGGCTACCCCCGGTGTGAAGGTCGTCTGCTTTATATTCTGAAGGAATACTACCCCCAGCTGAAGGACCATCACCCCCAGCTTGGGAGACCTCATCATCTATACGAAATCTCGTCCTTGACCGAGTACCCATATAGACTCCTTCAGATGTAACAGGTCGCTGGATATTTGTTGGCAGACTTCTTCTTCTTTTGTTCGCAGAACTGAACGAAAAAGTTGGGTTAGTGGTCCACCTTCTTTGATTGGGGCTCCCGTAAAGAGGACACCATGAAGCCATGTTGGATGAAATACATAGCGGCTTTTCATCATCAGAGCGATACAGTCATCGAAACACGGACTGCCTCTGAGGTACTTTTGTTGCTTTGGAGTAGCAACAGTTGATGACAATACTGGTGCACGGATGTACGCCTTGAATTACAGTATTCTCTCTTGCTTTACGCTTATTATTTATCATGTCGCATAAATCAGCGGAAGGAAGTTTTACCTTAAAACCCATGTCACATATATCGCCGAGCTTTGCATATGGGTTTATAAGAGGAGTTGGCGCATCCAGACTTAGTTTACGTGCAGGGGCAACCCCCACACCTAAGTTCCATAATGACCTTTAAGACAGCCCCGTGCTATGCGTGGTGGGTCTGTCTTTTTGTTGTAGGCGCATAGACCCAGCGCATGCTTCCCTGAAGTCCTGACAGCATGCCTGTTCCTCCTGGATGTGGGCGCATAGAATGAGTCATCAGAGCCTAGGTGTATAGCCATGGGCGCATGGCCCTGGGCGCATAGCCTATCGAAGACAAAAGTCCTCTGGCTAGAGTTATGCGCCTACATACTGCCTTGGGCGCATGACTCTGGGCGCATGCTTTGGAAACACTGATGTTTTCTTCCGGTTTTGCCTTTTTCATTTGTGAGCCTCGCTGAGTTTGTCCAGAGTGTCAAACACTTTGATTTTTGGCATCGTAGTATTTTCTTTTGCCAAGTTTCGAGTGTTGAACACTCTGTTGTTGGTTGCATAAGAGGGAAATCGCTGGGCTAGTAGAGCCCGGAACGGTATACGCCTTTTTCATGTCAGGAGTCTCTGTGGCAGAGCTATGCGCCCACATGGAAGGCCTATGAGCCCATGTGACAGAGTTCTTCGGTTGCATATCTTCTACGACACTGGAAGGATATGCACCACGAGCCTTTGGAAGCCAAGTCTTGCGAGACTTGTTTGGCTTCACTGATTTTGAGGGAGTAGAGCCGTCCCTCGAGAGCATATCTTCGTACGCCTGCTGATCGAACTTCACGATCAACATCTTCTGAGTGCTCCCCACTTTATCGGTATCGGATTGCGTTACCACCTTCTCGTCAGAGGAAAAAGGTAGTCCCCAGCAGAGTCGCTATTTTTGTGGACACATAAAAAAGAAAAAGAAACGTTATCTTTTTTATTCGCGCAAGGCACCACAAATTGAGTACGCCTGAGAGATCCTGCGCTGATGATCCCCGAGTACAAATTTTTTTATAGAGAATGGGACGATAGAGATCGAGCGGCAGTTGCTCCTTTACTCCGTTGACACTCCGATTACAAAAGTGGGAGAAAATCTAAGAAAATTGCTAACTCTCGGCTCACTGGCAAGAAGGGCAGCAATTTGGCTCTTGAAATGCTCTCAGTTCTGTCTGTCTTTGTAGAGGGGGACGCCCTCTATTTGTAGTCGTTTGGCACTGAAACGACTGTTATGCGCCCACAGGTAGAAAATACACTGATTTCACTGTGGGTGCATAACACCCCTTTGGGCGCAGAGGATATAGGCGCATGGACACTGGATGATCGTGGATAGATCGTGGGTTTGATATGGAGTTGACATGGCCGCATGCTTCGGTGCACGATTGCTCATGGATACTGACGTGGCCGCATGCTTCGGTGCACGATTGATCGTGGAGTTCGACTGAGTCGTAGGGATCTGCTGCCTTGGGAGCATAGTGTGGGAGTAAGTTTCTGCGCCCACACTTGGGTACATGTTTGATTTGTATGAAAACAACGTAGGCGCATAGCTCCTCTTCGATCATGTGGGCGTATAGCCCCTCTTCGACCGTGTGGGCATATAGACTTCTTTTGGTTATGTGGACGCATTGCTTCTTTTGTCTTCTTTATGTGGGATACATAATCTTGTATTTTTCATGCTTCTACAGTTCTGTGTTGAACCTGATGTGTCGTATTGGATCATATCAGATATCATTTTGTTAATTTCCTAAATTAGGTTGACTGTGGTCCAGTTTGGGTCAACAATCTCTTCCATTTTGATAATTGAAAAAATGATATTTGTATGTCGCAATATTCATACCTAGACACATGTTAAGAGGAGTAAAATATTTTGTACGTATAGAGTTGCTCCTCCGCAAATAGATATGTCGGCTCCCCCACAAATAGATATTTTCATCCTGAAATAAAGTTCTTATCCAAGCACAATTCATAATATCACATCATATACAAGATCACATCAAATATCTATTATTCTCCCCCTTTGTCACTTTGCAAAATATAGCATAGCTCCCTCGTAAAGTGACAAAGTGAAGAGAGCAATCAACACCAAACTCTAGATTAAACAGAAACTATACTGGCTTGGCTAAGACTAGTATAGGCTTGATTTAAAAGTATAGCTCGTAGAAAACACTTATAAATGAATAGAAAAGAAAAGAAATGAGTGATTTGGAAATGTGAAAGTTCTTCTCTATTTATAGTGTTTTTGTAGACCGAATTCAGATAGAGTTCGGATGCAGAAATCTCGAATTCGAATGTTGGATGCAGATTTGGAGGGAATTCAAAATTCTGTTCAAACTAACCTAACCGAAATCGGGTCAAGTTCTGGTCGAGTTATGTCTGAGTTGTGTCAGACCAGTATTGGGCCAAATTAATAGGTTTTGGGTTTATTTGGAATATGGACTTTTGGATATGTATTTGTGGATAGGTATGCTATGATTTGTGGACTGAGAAATAGGTTAGCCAGTACCGATCCTGATCAACCTTAGATATTTTTCCTAGACTCAATAAAAGAAAAAATACATAATAAATATGTAAAACTTGATCTTGATTCTATTGCGCTTGGTTCTTGATGACGACAAGACTTTTGTAGCTTGTAGTAGTAGTAGGTGCAGTCTTAAAATATGTAAACCTTCCACAGTATGTATATTTTGCGTACTGACCAAAGTTGACGTTGATTATCAAAATTAGGTGTGATCATGACCAATGGGCCAACAAACTCCCCTATTTTGATAATTAACAAACTTTAAGTCTATACCAAAATAAAACATATAATATTGAACTTTGAAATTTATACCTGACTTGTCTGAAGAAGCTTTGAAAATTTAATTTTATTATATGCTCTTCTCCCCCTTTGTCATGTACTCAAAATACGGCTCCCCCATAATTTGTGAATCGAACATCAACAAATAAAAATATAGAGGTACCAAAATATGTGATATAACAAGTCAAAAGCTCAAGTATTATACAAGAAAATCACTACAGATAATCAAGTCCAAAAAGCATAAAAAGATAAGCAGTATCACTACATCATCATCAACCAGACAGATAGATCCATAAAACACAATAGACCAAAACATCTGATCAGCTATCAGCATACGATGGAGCATCACCAAGTCTCGGTCGGATCAAAATACGTGATCATGGGGTCGAAGTAAGCATACGACGGAGCTTCATCAAGTCTCGGTCCATCAAAATCAGGATGACGGATGATGGTCGCCGGAGCAGTAAAATGGTGAACCATCATACACTGGATGTCAGCCATAGCATTTCTCAACACCTGAGCCTGAGAAATGTGGCGGAACTCAGCATCACCAAAGCGAGTCAAATCGGCTTGAAGCTGCTATCCGTGGAGAGCGACAAAAGCATCGAACCGCTGATAGAGCTCGTCAATATATGACCCAGAGCTGCAGGGGCTGGAGCGTATCCTGGGGTGCGACTGGAGCTGGTGGAGGTGGAGGTGCAGCATCACCAGGAGGGTGAAAGAACTTTTTAGACCTAAGGAGCTCTGGATGTGTTTCAGAGATAGGACAAACCTCTAAATTGATGTCAAATTTTTGGAAGATGACCGCCAAATGCATAGGATAGAGGAGGTTACGACCTGCCCTCCGACAGCTGGTCATAAAGGATATCATAATCTTGGAAAAAGAAAAGGTATTCTCAAAGTGGATATGATACATAGCAGGTAACTCTAAGGGCATGATCTCGATACCATTTTAGGTAGCAGAGATGATATGATAACATGGTGTAGCTCATAGAATTATTGGTTAAGGTGACATACGAACAACCATTTTCGAGGAACCAGATCAGGATGACACAATGCAACCTTGAAGGACTCAAGGGTCATATCGGCAAGAAATTAAACCTTTATAATATCGACGAGAGCATCACCAATACCTGGCATTAGGAAATATTCGCTCAAGTTGACTAAGTTGAATTCAAATTCCTTACCATTAAAAGATGAATGAATATAGCCGTATACTTCTTGCATGTTGCAATAAAACATGCGGACTGCATTATAATAAATTGAATTTAAAATATCCAGAAATTCTTGAAGTCCTAGGGTTTCAAAAGTGATAGCATATTCTGAGAAAACTATAAAGTTTATCGTTTTATTTGGGAAAATTTCCTGATACTTCGATGTGGAAGATGAGGCAGTGTCTCCAGTTTTTTTCCTCTTAAAAATTCTATGAGCCATAAAATTTGAGAAATAAAAATAAGAGATATACCTTAATCGAGATCAAAAAAGGTAGAGAACGCCTTCTTAGAGCCTTAGGTCCAAGAAATTAGGGTTGGAAGTGAAATGCCCTGCTCTGCGCAAGGCATTTGGTTGGCTTGTTGGATCGGATCAGAATGTTGGACCGTGACTTGTGTTGGAGATCAAGAGAGTTGAGACTAATACAGTCTCTCTTAGTTGGCTAGACGGACTAAGTGTTGAAACGTGGCTCGCTGGCAGAGCTACGCTTAGGAGGAATGTGTGCAACCAGAATAAGAAGACCATTTTATGTAAGCAAGTAGAACTGCCCTCCTTCCTCCTTATTCCTGCATGCTTAATAAATAGAATAACGTGATGCTAGAAATTGTCCCTAAATGTTCCATGTTTTAGCTGCTGAATAATAGAGATGCCTATGCTGAGAATTATTGAAATGAATAAGACATGAATATTGAACTGCTGATTGAATCACACTCGAACTGCTAATGTAACTTGATGCCTGAGAATGAATTGATAATGTCCCTTATGCTTAATCTTGATGAAATGAATGAATCACTTGAATAATTGAGATGCTACGTGAATGAGACATGAGAAAAGAACTAGCTATGTTATTAACACAATGAATTGAATGAGACTCTTGAATCATGTACTCTCTGTATAACTGTTGTAAAGAAATGAGATGATGCATGTTTTTGTATAAGCAATGAAATGAATAATAATTGTACCAATGAAATGAATGAGATGTTATTGATTCCTCATTGAGAGGAATGCTATGAGAAATGTGCAACGAATCAAGGAATAAGGAATGATGAGGCTTGGGATCATGGAGATCACCAAGTAGAATGATGGAAATAATTAGTCGTTGAACACGACTCGGATTGAGATGAGATGTTGAACTGTTGGCTTTGCTTACTTTCAGTTACTTTACCATGCATTTGTGTTATCGAGTCGACACGCATTCGCATGGTCATGGACGTAGTTGTACAAGTCTGAGTAAGTTTTCTCGAACGGTACCTGGGGCATCGGGACCGATTCGACCCGGGAGGAAACATTGGTCGTTCTATGGTGGCACGAGGTAGTACGGGACATTCGGCTAGGCTTGCAACCTACCCTGGAATGGTGCGTCGTAATACCCGTTGGAAAGTCCTTTTGTGGTGCAGTTTCACCAACGACCATGTAGTCAGGATGCATGCTAACGAATGTTTTGTGCAGAAAGAGTAAGTATATCATATTATCCTGTATTTTTATGCAGGTACAAGGAAGTTGGCTATCATTAAGAAATCACTTAAATGTGATATACTCAATATATGTGTTGGTTTAACTTGCGTGCTTAACGTGCCAAGTAAATGATGCTACACGTAGTCTTTCAATATGAGAACCTGCTTAACATGTTAAATTCAGTACGCTAGAAAGATGCCTTGATATGAACATTGCTCAAACATAACATACATGCTAAGTGATGCTTGAAGTGAGAATTGTCATAACATGTTTAAGATGTTAATGTTAACGATGCCTCAATGATGCCTTTGCATGATAACACCAAGAATGCTAAAATGATATGTCCACATGAATATTGCTAAGAATATGTTTACATGCTTCATTATGATTATTGCCCATGAACTGTAAATTGATGCTAGGCCTAAGTAGAAAGATCATTCTATTAAATGCTTGCTAAAATTGACCAGTTAGTGTTGGTTTAGGCGAGTGGGTTGGATTCTGCTCGCCAGTACATAGATGATGTGCCGACCCACATTTTTGTGGGCAGGTGCTCGTGATTGGGATGTTCTACACACGAAGATTAGCTTGATTGGCCCCGCGGCATCAAAGATTTGTTGGGCATACAGAAACTCTCCTTGTACAAGATGATGTCTTCGGTTTATAAAGGGCATAATGTATGGAACATTGTAATCAGTTGTACCAGTGAGTTGTAAGCCAAGTCAGTATATTGAGTGGTAATCCAATGTATCCAAGTATCAATTGTAAGCTGTATAGCATTGTTCAGTTGGCTTTGAATATAAAGTGGGATTTGTTGTAAGCATTGTATTTCAATATAAGTCTTGTACTTTTCTTCGATTATCAATAAAGAGAATAAAGTTCTATATATCTCTATGTGACTTCAAGTTATCCTTTTATCTCCGTTGCTATAAAGAAGTGATGTACTTCTATTCAATAAGAAAGATTGTCCTCATTAACTTCAATTAGTCTGCTTCTGCCGCTGCGATGTGTTCCTATTTGAAGATTATCACTTATGTACCATCTTTGCCTTGTACAAGTGAAATACCAAACTTGTACGGCATCACGCCCAAGCGAGGACGATCGATTCCAAGAGATAAAATATGTTAATAAATGACTCTACGAATCGGGGCATGACAAATTGGTATCAGAATATGGCTTTACGTCTTTGGTCTCTTTTTTTGATTTATTTTAAATCAAAGTTGCATCGACAATTAACCAAGGTTGCTTCTACGATCACTCAACGTTGCTTCCGCGATTAAATCAGAGATTGCTTCCGCGATTATGCTGTTATTGTTCGGTAATCATCCTATGTTGTTTGTGTCTGAAAGTTCGTTGACCCTCTTGGCTGCTCACTGGATGTTCCATACAATAAGTCTAAATACAATGTGATGCCCCTGAATGAATGATTGTTGTTGGTTGGGACACAAATAACCCAACAATGACTCGATGCCATAGTATGCTATGTTGTGAATGCTGTTGGGAATGTGGAAATATAGAAAAGAGACTATGTACGCTGTAACAAGTTGAGAATTGCAAGTGATGTTGGAAAAGAATTGTGAATGGGATAATTGATGGATGAGTTCAACGGAACTAGTGAGTTGACTCATGTGTGCTGACTAGTGCTTTCGAGACCCTAAAAATATTGGCTTGTGATATTGAGACCCCAAGATGTTGGCTAAGTGTTGTGATCATTATAGATTATGAATGTCCGGAATGGATTTGAGTGGGTATTATTTGGGAATAGCTTCATTTATGAGTGGTATATTGCCTCTACCACCTCAAAACGAGATGTATGTTGACCCTTTCCATAGGATAGCTATGAGACTATCTGTGGGTACTGGGTAGTGTCGAGACATAGCTGGAAGTCTTGTATTGTTGCTAGATGACACGAGTGCCCCTTAACGGTGATGCTATGTTGGGTAGCGAGAATCCTAGAAATTATGACGGGTGTCTTGGTTAGAATTGTTTAGTCGAGTAATGACTCAGACTAGTAAGACAGTTAGTATGCTATGGGTAAATAGATTTGGTCAGGAAATATTGTAGCTTAGAACAGCTGAATGTTGGCTTCGATTGGTTGGATGCAAATCAAATGTGGCTAATACAAAGTTGGTTGCTAAGCTAAAATTTTTGGAAATATTGTCGGAGAACCACAGGAATATTAGAAATCTGTGCCTCGACCCTAAGGTGTAATAGGTGTCAATCCATCTTGATCACCAAAGGATAGTCGTTGCATATGTCCAGGTATGCTGAGGAATTGAATTGTACTAGAAAAATAATGAGTAGTGACTCTGAGTATTAGTGTTGCCTAGAGGATGGCTAAGTGATACATAAATTGTCGGATTGAATGGAATAAACTACTCAACCCTTGCCGCACGAGATTTAAGAATGCCCATAAGATAGTTTGATGATTGAGAAATGAATGGGAACGAGAAATTACAAACGTGTTGGATAATATCGGTATAGGTGACTGTTGGTTGGGATATAGATTGCTGGCTTATGACTTTGTCATACGGACTGAATAGTATGATTCCATAGTTATGTTAAGACTATCGGAATCGATGACCCTTGAATAGTTAGACTTGGTTTATGGGTTCGTGTGGGTACAATGGAATTGGAATAGAAATTGGATCTGTAACGCCCCAGTCCCAAAATACGTAGGACTAGGAACGTAGACATGCCAGCTGTATACATACGAAGTATACTCCAATATATGGAAAACTCATATGAATACATAAGTTGTAAAATGCAGTAGAACCATAACTAATCTCATCCACACAAAAATAAATGAATAAAAGATGTCATATAAAGATAATGAATTGTCTTGATACAATATGTTGGGCGGAGACTATCACGACCCACACCCACTGTTAGGGTACGAGAACGTAACAACGCCTAGCCTACACCGCAGTGTCGGCGGTAGAACGTTGTCCTAGGTCACATCATCTAACAATATAATGCTAAGTAGATACAGTCTCAATCACATCTAAGGTAGAGCATGATAAGGATAAATAAAATATAAAATCCAAAGAGATACAGGAGATAGAAGTCTAAGTGTCTAAGATACATAACCCAGAAATACATCTCAAACTCAAATACAGTAATCCACAAGTAAATACAACTCCAGACAACCGAGAATAGCTAACTAAACAGCCTCTAATATGGCTCCTCTAGACTAGCAGGAAATCTCCAAGCTATCTGTAAAATTTGTCAACGTATCCTGTCAGGAAAATGAGCAAGTACAAACACCAACAGCAGTTTCATATGAATTGAGAAATACTATAAGAGATAGTAATAATGAAATACAAGACAAAGATATCGGCGACTTGGGAACCATTTGAAAGTCGAGTTACAACCCTTAAACCAAACAAGGACCGGGGTTGTAACCCTTCTTTCAAACAGAACTTAGTCCCATAACCATGGTACAGTATAAAAATAGGTAGAGCATGTGAGTAATAGAATCATAGCATGGTGAGAAGTACAGAAAATAAAGCTGAACTGGAATATAAGATACGCTAATAAATGTAAAAGGTGATTTGAACTATTAGAGCGATATGTGATCGGCTAGGGAAGCAAGAGATGGTTATCCACTTGGCCCGGCAATCCGCGGTGTACTCAACGGAGAATCATGCCGTCCAACCTGGATTACTGGTAATGGGGTGTCTGCAACACCCTACGTGAGGTGAGGGTGACGCTAGCAATGTATAGTTACAGGAAGGCTTTGATCACATATTCCCTAATAATTCCTCCATCCCCGAATAGTATCACGGATCTGGACATGGCACGTCATGACACGGGGTTCAAGAGCAGGGGGCCAGCCGACTCCCAAATCAATGTCTATACAAGTACAGGAAACACAGAAATATTACATACCCATATACCAAGAAAGTCCAGGAATAACATCTCATGACAGGATCCGACATATACTAGTCCGTGAACCATCGTGTCGGAAATCAAGTAAAACACTACGACTGAATCATATATAGTAGATATCAAGACAATGAAAACTATCAGTGAATGTACTCGCCTGGTAACCTGAGCAGCTGATAAGTATAGAGGGTCCAACTGAAGCCACAGAGTCCTATTTAAAGCAACACAGGTTACAAGGTATTCAAGTTGTAATAAATAAATCTCTACAAGCAATCAATCTTATACTAGGTTCTTCTAAGTCAAAACGACTCTAGGTCAACTCCGGTCAATAATCTAGTCAAACTAGGTCAAGTGTTGACTTACAGTTGACTTTGGGTCAACAGGTCAACTTTGGTCAAACAGGGTCAAATCTAATCTATTTACTGAAAATATAAAGTGTACTTCGTTATTCGTACGTCGAAACTTACGACACGCAAATCGAGATAAGAATATCAATGGTAAGGTTGATAATCTTATTATGGTGTTCTACGTGTCCATCTTGTCAATTTTAGCGATGTGAGATCACTGGAATTAACTGAGCTCAGTTTCGTTGTACTAATCCCAAAATACGAGCATTATATGAATTAATTATTAATTAATTATAACAAGGCTAAACTTAGAGAAACTATCAACAAATATTGTCGGACGATGAAATAAACATCGCCAACGTGTCCAGAATGGTCAAATTAGCTCGGATAGCCTACCCATCGGTCCAATTTGGACACAAGGGCAAAAAAGTAATTTCGGGTCAAAACGGTGTCCGTGTCGGAGCCGTTTTGCACCGAAAAATGTGCAAGAAAACAAGTTTATAAAATATAACAAATTATATGTCCACGAAACCAGAATGACGATACGAACCCAATGGTATCTCCAGAATTGGATTCCGTTGACCCGATCTCAATTTGGTCCGTTGACCAGAACTTGGAATTCCGGTTTGCACGAAAATGCGTGATGGAGCCAAAGTTCTCAAAACTCAGCAAACTACATGTCAACGAGTCCAGAATGATGATACGAACTCAACAGTATCTCCAGAATTGGATTTCGTTGAGCCGATCTCAAAATGACCCGTTGACCCGGATATTGGTATCTGACTTGCACCGAAATGCGTGTCCGATCTAATGTCCACCAAAACCTAGCAAATTATATGTCAACGAGTCCAGAATGACGACACGAACTCAACGGTATATCCGGAATTGGATTCCGATGAGCCGGCGTCAAAAAGTCCCGTTGACCCAGAATGTGGGACCCACTTTGCACCGAAAAACGTGCCAGGGCCCACGTTCTCCAAATTTAACAAATTTTATATGAAAATATGCCAGAACGACGCCACGAGTCTAATGTTGGTGTCAGAAATGAAATATGGAGTCCAGTGTTCAAAAATAGAATTTTACAAGTTAGAAATTACGAATTCGGATGGCCAACTTTGGCGTCGAATTCAACCAATCAAACAAGCTCACAATGAAACGAAACTGGAGGGGTAGCAAGAGGGTTATACCAGCTTCGCACCAAAACTAGTAGCACGCCAAACGGAGCTGCGGTGGAGGAGATACAAGCTGACGAAGTTGGCCCCGCGAAACTGTCCAAATTTAATACAATTTAAACGGTCGATTTGGTGGCCGGTTTTGATGTATCAAACGATAAAATTAACGGACGAAAATTGACAGGAATGAAGGTGGATATACCTAGATTGTGATGCAGCAAAGAAATCGCCGATCCAACGGTCGAATTTCCGGAAAAACATGTGCGAAGTTACTGCGACGGAAGGCGATTTCAGTCCCGTTCCCGAGCTCATCACGACGGGACGTCGTGCAAAACGCACGAATCGCCTCGACGGCGCGTCCCGGAGGACGTTGGCCGCCATGGGAGGACAGGCCAGGGTGGGGCGCACCCACGGGGGTAGTCGACAGCGACCACGGCAGCCCGTGCGGTGGTGCGGCGGTGCACGACAGCGGCCCCCGTGCGCGCGCGCGTGCGCGCCGGTACGGCTGGTCGCTGTGCTGCTGTCGCGCTGTGCTTTGCCCGCGCGGGGCGGCGGCGTCGGCGTGCGGTGGAGGTGGGCGTGGGGCACGATGGCGACGCCGATGGTGGCTCGGCCGGTGCACGGTGATGGAGGTGGTGGTGCGGTTGATGGGGGTGATGGATGGACGAGATAAGGAGAAGGAGAAGGAGATGGAGGTGCGGTCTCGGCCATGGTGGCCGGAGCACGGTGAGGAGGGATCAGGTTTGGCCGTGGGAGTGGGGGTGATGGCGTTTGTAGTTGCTGCTGTCGGTTTTGTGTAGGAGAGAATAAGTGAGAGAGAGAAAGAGAGATAATGTTGATAATAAATGAGTGAGAGGGAGAGAGAGAAAAAGATTCTCTCCAAAATTGTTAGGGCCGGCCAATGCATGGGGTTGGAAAAGTTTCATGGGGGAAATTAATGGATGAGATTTAGTTAGGGAAAATCAATGGCAATGATAGAATATTGGAAAAATGGGTAATTCCAATAGGAATTTAAATAAATAGGAATTTCTATTAAATATAGAAAAATAGGCAAAATGAGTACTAGATATTTTTGGACAATAAATATGAGGGCGTCATGAGAAAGGAAAAATGAAGCTGGAGTTGGGTTCAATGGAGCCGGATTGGATCCAAAACCGGACATTATGCAATAATTAATTAAAAATAGGTGTTGATGATCATGGGCAAATAAGTAGCACATGGGGATTCCAATAAATGGGACACAAGTGGCGGACGGATAGTAGGCTCAAAGTGGGCCATGTCCATAGTTGGGGCTGACAGGTTTTGGTCGACAGGGGACCCACAAATCAAGTTGGAAAATGAATGTGACGCCGTGGAGTGAAATAAAATCGGGTCACGTGTCAGGAAAGTTGTGCGAAGCAAATGGAGCACAAAATGACGTGTCTGAGTGGGACACGAAGGTCAAGGGTGAAGAGCGTATTGAGTAGATCATACATGATGAGTTGGTTTCAAGAAACTGACTGGTCTTGTGCTCCCAATTTAAAAGTCATGGTAACGCGCTGAAAATGATCAAGGAAAAGAGTGGAAAAAATAAATAATAATCAATGGTCTAATTCGACCCGAAGTTCAGCGAAGCAAAAAGAGCACAAGGGAACAAGTTTGGATGGGACACTATATACCATCATGAAGGTAATCCTGTCCACTCCAAAACTCATGAAGAAGATTTCCAGAGTTGAACATCCCTGACACTCCAAATATCAATGGCACAGAAAAGTACACTTAAGTAAAAATAACATAAATAATTATTTATCAACCAATCAATCAGAAAATAAAATAAAATAAAATAAAATTAACCCAAAATTCAGGGTGCTCACATCCTACCCACCTTATAAAAATTTTGTCCTCGAAATTAAATTGTCCATACTCCTTCTAGGTCAAACCCCCACAATCAAAGTCCCAGAACTTAAACAAATCATACCATCAAAAAAGAACGGCATACAGGGTCATGGCATACGGTGGTAGAGAAAGTCTCATCTAGGTATACTAGTCATGCTAAACCAAAACGGTCATAGGGTATCAAAAGACACAAGCAATCCAGGGTGCTAAACAAAAAGTTACAGAGACAACAAGCCATCAAAACTGTAAGGCAGTCTACCATCCTATATGAAAACTGGTACTGTTCAAAAAAATAAAATGAAGGTAACTACCAATTATCTGAAAAAGGGTACTATTCAAGGAAAAATCAAAATCACTAGTTAAGGAATAAAAGTCAATTGCATGAAAATCCAATCACAATATATACATAGCGTTAGAGAGGAAAAAACTAGCATTATGTGTATAAGGACATTTCCATATGGTTAGATAGTAGGCGTGTGTGTACGTGAATACATATGAAATTGTATATGAGAAATTGGGTTCCAAAAATCCGTATTAAGGGTTAATATGCACACAGTCTCAGATTGACAAATTTAACATAACTTCACCAATTCTTCCAAAATTAAAACCCTGTAGATATCATACATGTGCAGTTATGTAGACAAAACTAATAACATGAAATTTATATTTAAATTACAAATTTAAACTGGAAAAGCAAAAACCAGAAATATTGAGGTTTGACAATTTAAACATCAATAACATATTAATGTGTATTTAGACAGGTGGGAAATCAAGTGTAGCATGCATACGTGTCAGGCAAAGTGTTTGTGTCACTATATCTATATTCACATGACCCAATATAAAAACTAAATTCTATATCAAGAGCAACATTTAGAATTTTACCAAGATTGCAAAGTAGGCGATTGATGTAATCAAGACAGTTTTATTATTACTATTTAATACAAGAATAATAGCAAGAAAGAAATAATGATAAAATCTGTTTTGCTTATCTATTTAAAGAAGAACCATTTTGAAATCCAGAGCTAAATTATCAAATCCAAGATAAAGTCTAGCAAAATTATCGATTCATTGTATTAAGAAGAAACTCATAGCAAGAAGTTACGCAAAGGTTTATAAAAACAGGCAAACCTACTCTTAAGTTAAATAATGAGAAGCAAACAAAACAAAACAATCAATAAAAAAAAAATTTAAAATTTTTTTTGAAGGACAGAAACAAAAGTAGAGAAAACATGTTTCGAAAACATTTAAGGTACAATCTGATAATCATATGCGTCTGTCCAAAATCATGGTACACTAAATCCTCATCGTACTAGTAAGCAAGACTACGATAATCACAGAGTCCTCGACTTAGGAACATACCTCTAAAATCATGGTATTTAACATTTTTGCGATGCCGCTAGCTTGGCTGCAAAAACCTTAAATTCCTACACCCGAGAGATATATCCAAGTCAAACTATATGTCCTCACCATGCTGGCTAATATGACTGTAGAAGACTAGACTCCATAACTTAGATGACCTAGCCCATATGATTTCATCTTGACAAAATTAATTTAAATCAACAATGAATACTCAAAAATCAATTCAAATTTATCAACGAACATCAAAATCCAAAAATGAAAAAAAAATCCATGAAATACAAACTCGGATGCAACAGCTATCATCAAAATTTAAAATTCAATAATCATCCTTCAAAATCAATAAATACAAACTCGAATTCAATAATAATCCATGAAAATCAAATTCAATAGCAGAAAGTAAAGATAAATCAATCAAGGAAAAAGAGTTTTCAAATCGAAGTTAAATAAGATTCTCAAGGGTCGTCCCGGGAATCTATCAAGGGTCCTAACTGTGATTGAGTACCTTCAAAATATATCCTAATCCGACTGCAGGCTGTAGTGGTACTCTAGTTCGAATACCACTACACTTTTAGTCTCGACCTGTATGGGCCACCACTAAAAACGTGTCACGACCCACACCCACTGTTAGGGTACTAGAACGTAACAACACCCAGCCTACGCCGCAGTATCGACGGTAGAACGCTGTCCTAGGTCACATCATCTAACAATATAATGCTAAGCAGATACAGTCTCAATCACATCTAAGGTAGAGCATGATAAGGATAAATAAAACATAAAATCCAAAGAGATACAGGAGATAGAAGTCTAAGTGTCTAAGATACATAACCCAGAAATACATCTCAAACTCAAATACAGTAATCCACAAGTAAATACAACTCCAGACAACCGAGAATAGCTAACTAAACAGCCTCTAATGTGGCTCCTCTAGACTAGCAGAAAATCTCCAAGCTATCTGTAAAATTTGTCAACGTATCCTGTCAGGAAAATGAGCAAGTACAAACACCAACAGCAGTTCCATATGAATTGAAAAATACTATAAGAGACAGTAATAATAAAATACAAGACAAAGATATCGGCGACTTGGGAACCATTTGAAAGTCGAGTTACAACCCTTAAACCAAACAAGGACCGGGGTTGTAACCCTTCTTTCAAACAGAACTTAGTCCCATAACTATGGTACAGTATAAAAACAGGTAGAGCATGTGAGTAATAGAATCATAGCATGGTGAGAAGTACAGAAAATAAAGCTGAACTGGAATATAAGATACGCTAATAAATGTAAAAGGTGATTTGAACTATTAGAGCGATATGTGATCGGCTAGGGAAGTAAGAGATAGTTATCCACTTGGCCCGACAATCCGCGGTGTACTCAACGGAGAATCATGTCGTCCAACCTGGATAACTGGTAATGGGGTGTCTGCAACACCCTACGTGAGGTGAGGGTGACGCTAGCAATGTATAGTTACAGGAAGGCTTTGATCACATATCCCCTAATAATTCCTCCTTTCCCGAATAGTATCACGGATTCGGACATGGCACATCATGACACGGGGTTCAAGAGTAGGGGGCCAGCCCACTCCCAAATCAATGTCTATACAAGTACAGAAAACACAGAAATATCACATACCCATATACCAAGAAAGTCCAGGAATAACATCTCATGACAGGATCCGACGTATACTAGTCCGTGAACTATCGTGTCGGGAATCAAGTAAAACACTAGACTGAATCGGATATAGTAGATATCAAGACAATAAAAACTATCAGCGAATATACTCGCCTAGTAACCTGAGCAGCTGATAAGTATAGTGGGTCCAACTGAAGCCACAGAGTCCTATTTAAAGCAACATAGGTTACAAGGTATTCAAGTTGTAATAAATAAATCTCTATAAGCAATCTATCTTATACTAGGTTCTTCTAAGTCAAAACGACTCTAGGTCAACTCCGGTCAATAATCTAGTCAAACTAGGTCAAGTGTTGACTTACAGTTGACTTTGGGTCAACTGGTCAACTCTGGTCAAACAGGGTCAAATCTAGTCTAATTATTGAAAATATAAAGTGTACTTCGTTATTCGTACGTCGAAACTTACGACACGCAAATCGAGATAAGAATATCAATGGTAAGGTTGATAATCTTATTATGGTGTTCCACGTGTCCAACTTGTCAATTTCAGCGATGTGAGATCACTGGAATTGACTGAGCTCAGTTTCGTTGTACTAATCCCGAAATACGAGCATTATATGAATTAATTATTAATTAATTATAACAAGGCTAAACTTAGAGAAAATATCAACAAACATTGTCGGACGATGAAATAAACTTTGCCAACGTGTCCAGAATGGTCAAATTAGCTAGGATAGCCTACCCATCGGTCCAATTTGGACACAAGGGCAAAAAGGTAATTTTGGGTTAAAACGGTGTCCGTATCGGAGCCGTTTTGTACCGAAAAATATGCAAGAAAACAAGTCTATAAAATATAACAAATTATATGTCCACGAAACCAGAATGACGATACGAACCCAACGGTATCTCCAGAATTGGATTCCGTTGACCCGATCTCAATTTGGTCCGTTGACTAGAACTTGGAATTCCGATTTGCACGGAAATGCGTGCCGGAGCCAAAGTTCTCAAAACTCAGCAAACTACATGTCAACAAGTCCAGAATGATGATACGAACTCAACGGTATCTCCAGAATTGGATTACGTTGAGCCGATCTCAAAATGACCCGTTGATCCGGATATTGGTATTTGACTTGTACCGAAATGCGTGTCCGATCCAATATCCACCAAAACCTAGCAAATTATATGTCAACGAGTCCAGTATGACGACACGAACTCAACGGTATATCCAAAATTGGATTCTGCTGAGCCGACGTCAAAAAGTCCCGTTGACCCAGAATGTGGGACCTACTTTACACCGAAAAACGTCACAGAGCCCACGTTCTCCAAATCTAACAAATTTTATTTGAAAACATGCCAGAACGATGCCACGAGTCTAATGGTTATGTCAGAAATAAAATCTAGAGTCCCGTGTTCAAAAATAGAATTTTACAAGTTAGAAATTATGAATTCGGACGGCCAACTTTGGCGTCGAATTCAACCAATCAAACAACCTCACAATGAAACGAAACTGGAGGGGTAGCAAGAGGGTTATACCAGCTTCGCACCGGAACTGGTAGCATGCCAAACGGAGCTACGGTGGAGGAGATACAAGCTGACGAAGTTAGCCCCGCGAAACTGTCTAAATTTAACACAATTTAAACGGTCAACTTGGTGGCCGATTTTGATGTATCAAACTATAAAATTAACGGACAAAAATTGACAGGGATGAAGGTAGATATACCTAAATTGTGACGGAGCGAAGAAATTGCCGATCCAACGGTCGGATTTCTGAAAAAACGTGCACGAAGTTGCTGCGACGGAAGGCAATTTCAGTCCCGTTCCCGAGCTCGTCACGACGGGACGTCGTGCAAAACGCACGAATTGCCTCGACGGTGCGTCCCGGAGGACGTTGGACGCCATGGGAGGACAGGCCAGGGTGGGGCACACCCACGGGGGTGGTCGACGGTGACCTCGGCGGCCCGTGCGATGGCGTGGCGGCGCACGACGGCGGCTCGCGCACGCGCGTGCGCGCCGGTACGGCTGGTCGCTGTGCTGCTGTCGTGCTGTGCTCTGCCCTCGGGGCGGCGGCGACGGCGTGTGGTGGAGGTGGGCGTGGAGGACGATGGCGACGCCGGTGGTGGTTCGGCTGGTGCACGGTGATGGAGGTAGTGGCACAGTTGATGGGGGTGATGGATGGACGGGATAAGGAGGAGGAGAAGGAGATGGAGGCGCGGGCTCGGCCAGGGTGGCCGGAGCATGGCGAGGAGGGGTCGGGTTTGGCCATGGGAGTGGGGGGTGATGGCGTTTGTAGTTGCTGCTGTCGATTTTGTGTAGGAGAGAATAAATGAGGGAGAGAAAGAGAGATAATGTTGATAATAAATGAGTGAGAGGGAGAGAGAGAAAAAGATTCTCTCCAAAATTGTTAGGGCCGGCCAATGCATGGGGTTGGGAAAGTTTCATGGGGAGAAATTAATAGATGAGATTTAGTTAGGGGAAATCAATGGCAATAATGGAATATTGGGAAAATGGGTAATTCCAATAGGAATTTAAATAAACAGAAATTTCTATTAAATATAGAAAAATAGGCAAAATGAGTAGTAGATATTTTTGGGCAATAAATATGAGGGCGTCATGAGAGAGGAAAAATGAAGCTGGAGTTGGGTTCAGTGGAGCCAGATTGGATCCAAAACCGGACATTATGCAATAATTGAATTAAAAATAGGTGTTGATGATCATGGGCAAATAAGTAGCACATGGGAATTCCAATAAATGGGACACAAGTGGCGGACGGATAGTAGGCTCAAAGTGGGCCATGTCCATAGTTGGGGCTGACAATTTTGGTCGATAGGGGACCCACAAATCAAGTTGGAAAATGAATGTGACGCCGTGGAGTGAAATAAAACCGGGTCACGTGTTAGGAAAGTTGTGCAAAGCAAATGGAGCATAAAATAATGTGTCTGAGTGGGACACGAAGGTCAAGGGTGAAGAGCGTCTTGAGTAGATCATGCATGATGAGTTGGTTTCAAGAAACTGACTGGTCTTGCGCTCCCAATTTGAAAGTCACGGTAACGCGATAAAAATGATCAAGGAAAAGAGTGGGAAAAATAAATAATAATCAATGGTCTAATTCGACCCGAAGTTCAGCAAAGCAAAAAAAGCACAAGGGAACAAGTTTGGATGGGACACTATATACCATCATGAAGGTAATCCTGTCCACTCCAAAACTCATGAAGAAGATTTCCAGAGTTGAACATCCCTGACACTCCAAATATCAATGGCACGGAAAAGTACAATTAAAGAAAAATAACAAAAATAATTATTTATCAACCAATCAATCAGAAAAAAAAATCAACCCAAAATTCAGTGTGCTCACAGAGACAAATCCACTACCAACAAAATAAGGAAAAATACATAAGAGAAGAAATGAATTTGGCGAGCGAAGAGAAAACGATCCAAGCGCAATCATCCTCGAAGAAATGGAGATGGTCACGGCTAGAGCTAAAGCACCTGCGAAAGACAATAGCACACACCTGGGGAGATAACCATGTCCTCAGAGGGATGTAACAAGACACATAATATCATGCCATATAAACTGAATAAATATTGCTCAAATAAATAAGTAAATCGAATTATAACATGGTCCAATACGCACCTACTGAACGAGTGTACCATCCTCACAACCAAATAAGGACAGGAGATGGTAAACTAATTCACGACGACGTATCTTTCCATGCTATGAATCCAATATGGTATCCAGACCCCAACAAGGTTCAATACCTTCTCATCGAAGTAGTAAGCCACACCTACAACCAAATAAGGACAAGATGTGACGAACTAATCCGCGACAAGTTATTGTTCCAAGCCACGGTCAGATACAAGTACCCAAACCAAAAGTACTCGTACCCAACGGATAAAGGTGTCTAACCGTTCTAAGTGAAATATAGTTAAGAACAATCCTTCCTACGCATGGACCCGGGCTAAATAGGATCGGCGTAATCCCCCTTGGGCACCAGAGGCCCCATCAGTAAGAGCATGACGTTCCGCAGAATCGTCAGTGGCCGTCAGTAATCATGGGTCATCAACCCCGTATCTCCAACGGAGAGTCCGGGTCACAAAGGAAGTGCATCGAAGCCTATACGCTAAGGAATTGTCCTTCCTGCCCAATGCCTACTTTGTTGTATCCACAACAGTAACCTCTATAACCGCTAAGTCAAACTAAGCATGCAACCTCTATTAGTGGTTATTCCTATCGTACGGCTTGTACGTACTAGTGGCCAGCCAATCACGCACTTCCATATCCTACATGCAACACACAACTTCGTGTTACAACGTATCAAGACCAATAAATGCAACACACGAGGTGGTCCCTTAAATCTAGGTTTAATGTGAGAAAAATAATACATAGCAGAAAATATAAATGAACAGTAAGTTCTAATAGGTTATGCCATGTATCACAATTTATTTTGCATAAAGAAAATAAGTAATGCATGAAGTATGAGCTAAAATAATTTAAACAGCGAATGACAAGGTGTCTTGCCTGGTAGGACGCCCGCGGTGGTGCAATGATCATGCTGGCACAAAATCTGCATTCGATGTCACAACTACCCAAGGAGATCTCTGATGGTGGCACGGACAGTTCCATTGGGTCCAGAAGGGTCAAATTAGTTAGGGTGGACATAAGGTAGTTTGGAATTGGCAAAGGGAATTGGAATAATGGGCTTAGTCACGGGCTGGAGGAAAATCGAAGGAAGTTGGAAAAATAATATATACGATAATTTTTTTATAAAAATACATTCTATTAGTCAAAATAAATATTTCCAAAAGGCTAAAAATTATTAAATAAAAATAGTTTTTAAAAATATATAAAGAAAATTAAAAAGTGTTTTTAGGGTTTAAAACTAAATTTCTAGGCCAAAAGCTGTATATTAAAAATACCAAAGATAATATGTTTTTAGGCTAACTCAAGGCCAAAACTATAATTCGTCAAATCTATTTATTTACATAAAATTCGAAAAATATTTTAGAGATAACTTGTCAAATATATTTAAGTACATATAACTCGAGAAAATATTTTAGAGTCAAAATTTACCTTTTTAAATTCGCTAGAAAATATTTGTAAAATTTTTCTAAAATGATGATAATAATGCAATTAGTAAATTTAGCAGGACAACAAAAGTAATAATAATAACAGTAGTAATAATGACAATATTAATAATAATAGTATTAACAACAACAATAATAATAATAATAATAATAATGATGATAATAATAATAAAATCCTTTAAAATCTATAAAACAACCTTTTTAATAATGATAATAATAATTAATAAGAATAATAAAAATAATATGTCTGATGTTAGCTTTAAAAACAAGAGAGCAAAATCATCCATGTTATAATAAAATGTATGCTCTGTTGTTTTCTCTTCCCGAGAACAACAACACAACCAACAGTAATATACATAGTTACAAAAAACCATCTCTAAGTATTATTAAAAGTAAAAATAAATTAAAGAGAGAGAGAGTCGAGAAAGGGTCGGAGTCCGGCGGTGACGCTCCGACCGGGAAGGTGGCGGCGGCGCCGGGTTGAGTCAAGCAGAGAAAACGGTCGGCGACGGGTTTCCAGGCGGAGGAAGTTAGGGCGAACGGGGGAGAAGAGGAGCGGTGAGAAGGGCGGTCGACATTAGGTGGGTGACGGCGGCGGACGGTGGATCGGAGTGGGGGTTCCGTCGTGGGGTCTCGTGACGGAGGCGGGGAGCTTGCCACCGGCGGTGCTGGACGCCAGGGTTTTCGAGCGCGCGACGGCGGCAGAAGAGCTCCGGCGCGGCGGAGGAAGGAGGAAGAGGGAGCTGGTCGCACGGCGAGGGTTTCGGCGGAGATCGGGAGGCGCGGTGGTTGGGAAGGGTTGCTCGCCGTTGGGCAGTTGCGCGCGCGTGGAGCAGACGCGACGGCGGCAAGGGTCGGCGGCGGACGACGCGACTCCGGCGAGTTAAGGGTGGTTTAAGGTTAGGGTTCTATTTCTTTTTCTTTTTCTTTTTCGATAATTTGAGTGGTGGTGGCCGGTGGGATTTGGAGGCTAGCCGCGGCGGATAGCCGTCGGCGGTGGTTATGGTGACGGTGATGTTGCCGGGTGCCTAGGGTCTTGGTATTGGTACGGGTGGCTGTGGTTGTGATCACGGTGGTCGTCGGGGGGTTTGGGTCTTCGGTTGGGCGCCGGTGGTGGTTCTGGCTCTGGTGAGCGGAGGCGATGGTGGTGATGGGGGGTGCTGGTGTAGGTAGAATTTTATGGAGGGTGGCCGGGTACATGGGTGTGATCTGGATGCGGGATGGAGGACGGTGGCTGTGGATGTGGGTAGGCCGATCGCAGTTGCTGCTGCAATGGAGGCGTGGTGGTCGACAAGGCAGGGTAGGGTTAGGATTTGATTAGGAATTAGGAATTTGGAAATTAGGTTAAAGATTTGGGGATTATGGTTAGGCATTTGAGGATCGAAATTGGGAATTTGTATTGTGTCGGGGTTGTTGACACGAGAGAGAATAATATATATGTAAAAATGATGGAATAAGAATTTGGATGGACACAGACACAATGCACGTAGATTTGTGAAAAAAATTTGGTGGATCATAAAAATAATGGAGGAGTACCTGCCTATTTATAGGATGTGGAAATTCCCATTTGGATAGGATTATAATTTATTTAAAATCTAAAGTAGATAATTTGCTACTAATTTAAAATCAATCGAATCCAAATTCAAATCCAAATCCAATTCAAATCAAATTTAAATACTTTTAGTTTAAAATCAAATCGATTTAAAATATAGATATTAGTTTACTATTTAAATGTATCCGTGGAATCAAATCAAAATTTAAATTGTAACAAATATTTTAAAAATATGTTTTCAAAAATACTAATAATAATAATTTCAAAAATTATACTATTTATTTTTAAAAATCTTTGAATAATAAATTATTAATATTAATAAATCTCGAAAATTACATTTTTATTTAAATAGACTAATAAATAATTACGAAATATATGTATGCACAAATAATGCATACATGATTATGCTTTTCCTAGTATACAATAATTATTATTTATGATTAATAACAGCTAAAAACAAAAAAGCTTTTATAGCAAGAATAATAATTATATAATATTTTGAAAGTGTATAATAAAATAGAAAAAATATTTTTCTAAAATATGTACGCTCGCATATATTCGCACTCGATGAGCAACTACAAAAAATAAAATTTCGTGCGCGACGTACAATACGACTATGCGACGTACAATACAAAAAAATTTAAATCAGTACCAAATTTTTAAAAAAATAGTAGAAATTTAGGGGTTTTACAGGATCGTTTGGGAATTTACTTGATGGATTATTAGAACGATGAGAATCATATGTCGGGTTGGGATTGACTGTAATATTGATAGATCGATCTTACTCGATCATTGGGTAAGTCTAAGAATGAGCCTCTGTGGGAATTATTTCCTTGAGGAAGACCCTGGATAGATAGACTTGACCCTAGCGACCAGTTGATGACTTACTAATTGTTGGCATAGCCAACAATGGCGAATAATTATTCAGACTGAGTTGATACCTAGGTTTGGGTAGAGTCCCTTAGAACTGTCGGTTGCTTGTTGGCCCTAAGAATAAGAAACTAGCATGATCCCTAGTAGCCGTCCACTCTACGGGAGTCACCTTTATGATTAGGTTTAGCTGTCGGTATAGCTAAACATAGAGACTTGACCGAATAATAGGGTGACCATTGGCGACCGTAGGATAACCTTTTGGTATTGAACGAGAGATGGTGATGAGTATGACCTAAGGATGATATGTTATATGTATATGCTTCAATATGAACCTTAGAGATGTTTGACCCTTGAGGATTATGTGTCGGCCTATAGCTGGAATGTTGGATCGGTATCTATAGTTGTGTAGCTGGGTTAACCTTGACTGTTGCATATAATTGTACCCTTGGCTTGGGTAATCGATAGTGGGTGACGTTAGATTGTGTCTTGTAGAAAAGATGAATTGCCTTGGTGAGAAATAATGTTAGATTTGGGAATGAATATGATTGCATGTTGTGAACACTTGATATGATTGGCTCTAAGATTAGACCTTTGATCGAATGTTAGAAATATTATGCCCGGATAGAGAGCTTAACCAAGTTGTCCCTGATATTATGTGTTGTGGCCTGGAAGATAGTGATTGTGGCAAGTGAATAAAGTGATAAGTCAATTGAAAGGATGCTAAGTCGAATTTGGGAAAGAGAGTTGTATCGTGGCTGATCGAATTGCGCTATCATGGAAGTTGGCTGAAGTACATATGTTTTGGGATGCCTAAAATATGTGTATTGATCCAGCCGAAGTGATAGGTTGCGACTGAGATCATATTATAGGAAGAATTTATCGTACTAGCGCGGACTTTGGCTGAAATACACATATTTTGGAGACGTCTGAAATATGTGTATGGATCCAAACGAAGTGATATGTTGCGACCAAGACAGAATTGTAAGGAAAATGTTGATAAATTAATGAGAAGTTACAAGTATTAAAAAAGAGATAGACAGAACAAATCGTTGATGGATTTAAATGGTACAATTGGATAGCTATTTTGAGATGACCGAGTGTGCTGAAATGAATATTGAATTGAAGCTAAATGAGTAACTGGTTATGACTAAGTGAATTAGTAAGATGAGTTGTTCTCTTAAGTTTCAAGGACGAAACTTTTTCTGAGTGGTATATTATGTAATGTTCCGCTCCGCGCAAGTCATTTGGTTGGCTTGTTGGCTGGAATCAGAATATTGGACCGTGACTTGTGTTGGAGATCAAGAGAGTTGAGACTGATGCAGTCTCTCTTAGCTGGCTAGACGGACTAAGTGTTGGAACGTGGCTTGCTGGTGGAGCTACGCTTAGGGGAATGCATGCAACCAGAATAAGAAGACCCTTTTGTGCAGGCAAGTGGAACTGTCCTTCTTCCTCCTTATTCCTGCATACTTAATAAATGGAATAACGTGATGCTATGAATTGTCCCTAAATGTTCCATGTTTTAGCTGCTGAATAATAGAGATGCCTTTGCTGAGAATTATTGAAATGAATAAGACATGAATATTGAACTGCTGGTTGAATCACACTCGAACTGCTAATGTAACTTGATGCCTGAGAATGAATTGATAATGTCCCTTATGCTTATTCTTGATAAAATGAATGAATCACTTGAATAATTGAGATGCTACGTAAATGAGACATGAAAAAAGAACTGGCTATGCTATTAACACAATGAATTGAATGAGACACTTGAATCATGTACTCTCTGTATAACTGTTGTAAAGAAATGAGATGATGCCCATTTTTGTATGAGCAATAAAATGAATATTAATTGTCCCAATGAAATGAATGAGATGTTATTGGTTCCTTATTTAGAGGAATGCTATGAGAAATGTGCAATGAATCAAGGAATAAGGAATGATGAGGCTTGGGATCATGGAGATCACCAAGTAGAATAATGGAAATAATTAGTCGTTGAACACGGCTCAGGATTGAGATGAGATATTGAACTGTTGGCTCTGCTTACTTTCAGTTGCTTTACCATGCATTTGTGTTATCGAGTCGACATGCATTCGCATGGTCATGGACGTACTTGTACAAGTCTGAGTAAGTTTCCTCGAACGGTACCTGGGGCACCGGGACCGATTCGACCCGGGAGGAAACATTGGTCGTGCTATGGTGGCACGAGGTATTACGAGACATTCGGCTTGGCTTGCAACCTACCCTGGAATGGTGCGTCGTAATACCCGTTGGAAAGTCCTTTATGGTGCAGTTTCACCAACGACCATGTAGTCAGGATGCATGCTAACGAATGTTTTGTGCAAACAGAGTAAGTATATCATATTATCCTGTGTTTTTATGCAGGTACAAGGGAGTTGGCTAGCGGTAAGAAATCACTTAAATGTGACATACTCAATATATGTGTTGGTTTAACTTACGTGCTTAACATGCCTAGTAAATGATGCTATGCGTAGTCTTTCAATATGAGAACCTGCTTAACATGTTAAATTCAGTATGCTAGAAAGATGCCTTGCTATGAACATTGCTCAAACATAATATACATGCTAAGTGATGCTTGAAGTGAGAATTGTCATAACATGTTTAAGATGTTAATGTTAACGATGCCTCAATGATGCCTTTGCATGATAACACCAAGAATGCTAAAATGATATGTCCACATGAATATTGCTAAGAATATGTTTACATGCTTCACTATGATTATAGCCCATGAACTGTAAACTGATGCTAGGCCCAAGTAGAAAGATTATTCTATTAAATGCTTGCTAAAATTGACCAGTTAGTGTTGGTTTAGGCGAGTGGGTTGGATTCTGCTCGCCAGTACATAGATGATGTGCTGACCCACGTTTTTGTGGACAAGTGCTCGTGCTTGGGATGTTCTACACACAAAGATTGGCTTGATTGGTCCCGCGGCATCGAAGATTTGTTGTGCATACAGAAGCTCTGCTTGTACAAGATGATATCTGTTTATAAAGGGCATAATGTATGAAACACTGTAATTAGTTGTACCAGTGAGTTGTAAGCCAAGTCGGTATATTGAGTGGTAATCCAATGTATCCAAGTATCAATTGTAAGATATATAGCATTGTTCAGTTGGCTTTCAATGTAAAGTGGGATTTATTGTAAGCATTGTACTTCAATACAAGTCTTGTACTCTTCTTCGATTATCAATAAAGAGAATTAAGTTCTATATATCTCTGTGTGACTTCAAGTTATCCTTTTATCTCTGCTGCTATAAAGAAGTGATGTACTTCTATTCAATAAGAAAGATTGTCCTCATTAACTTCAATTTGTCTGCTTCTGCCACTGCGATGTGTTCATATTTGAAGATTATCACTTATGTACCATCTTTGCCTTGTACAAGTGAAATACCAAACTTGTACGACATCACGCCCAAGCGAGGACGATCGATTCCAAGAGATAAAATATGTGAATAAATGACTCTACGAATCGGGGCGTGACAGGAAAACCTTTAGAAAAGGTTTTTTATGAATTAGGGTTAGGGTTTTTGTGCTTTTGGGGCGGATGGTCGTAAGGAAGAAAAATGAGAATAGAAGAAAGGGGCTTCTGTTCACATTGTTGTTTATAAAAAAAAAATCCCCACAGAGTTCGGCCCGAACTCGGTCAAAACTCGGTCCGAGTTCGGCCGCTTGTATTTTAAGTCATATTTGAGTAATAAATTATAAAAATAACTTATAAACTTGTAATTCATTGATTTAATTAACATTCATCACCTTGGTTAGCTTTAGGGGCTGGATCCCAACTTGTTGATAGAAGGACCCTTTCGGCTTGTACCCAAAATAATTTTAATTAATAAATTGC
>JANAVB010018499.1:0-64936 GCA_029216955.1 Iris pallida | reverse complement strand
GGAAGCTGGGTCAATATCCAAGAAGCGAAAGAGAGTCGAGGATTCTGATAGGTTGTCGTATCATCATTGCCGAGGGATAAGGGTCGGAGGACAGTCAACTTTGTGATAGGTTATCGCACGTATCATCATAGTTTCTACCTCGCCAGTCGAATGGCTGCAGGGACTATGTCCTGATCACCATGTCGTACCGTAGATTAATACAAATGGAACTGGAGCCAAAAAACAGAAACCAAAATACAAAATACAAAATCCAAAATACAAAATACAAAATACAGAAACCAAAATACAAAATACAGAAACCAAAATACAAAACAGAAACCAAAATACAAATACAGAAACCAAAATACAAAATAGAATCCAAAATAGGACCCTCTGTGAGAACGGATGGCTCAGAACACAACCCAACCGGAGAGGATACACTGAGAGATCCATCTGAGAGGGACGTATACTCTAAGAGATCACCTTTACAAGAATGATATCAGTAGTGGGATTGAGTGCTGGAGGAGATATTATCAGAGTATACGTCCTACTCAGATGGGTCTCTCACCGTTACTATTTTTTCCTGACAGCATGGTGGATGTGCTCCGTCCACAGATTCTTGGTCCGAGCCAAACCTTTGTCCCGGAGCTCAAGTGGACATTCTTGGTGTAGAGCTCGAGTGAGAGGTTCCTGACAGCATGGTGGTCTTCTTTGTCAAAGTATCCGTGCTCGTCCCACAACCAAGTGGGATGAGCACGGATACTTTGACAAAGGAGACCACCATGCTGTTAGAAACCTCTCACTCGAACTCTACACCAAGGATGTCCACTTGAGCTCCGGGGCAAAGTTTTGGCTCGGAGCAAAGGAGCAAGAATCTGTTGAGGGAGCACATCCACCATGCCGTCAGAAAAAATATTAACGGTGAGAGACCCATCTGAGTAGGACGTATACTCTGATAATATCTCCTCCAGCACTCAATCCCACTACTGATATAATTCTTGTAAATGTGATCTCTCAGAGTATACGTCCCTCTCAGATGGATCTCTCAGAGTATCCTCTCCGGTTGGGTTGTCGTATCATCATTGCCGAGAGATGAGGGTCGGAGGACAGTCGACTTTATCTACGGATACATAGTTTCTGCCTCGCCAGTCGAATGGCTGCAGGGACTATGTTACCGCGGTATCGTAGTCCAATATAATCCAGAGATTGACACAGTTCTAATTCATATATGTAGTCTAATACAAATAGTCTAAAACAAAACAACCCAATAACAATAGTCCAATACAAATAATTACTAATAGCTAATGAGAACCACGCTGCTCACGCAAACGCTCAGTGATACGTTCACGCAACCACCTCAAAAAAGCGAGATTTTTGGCGCGAGGAGAGATGTCGTCCCTTGCCAAGACTGCATCAAGAGAACTCTCGGTCTCACTAGCTACCGGTGCTGGATGAATAGAACTCCCGGTCTCACTAGCAACCGGTGCCACTTCCTCCTCAACTGTAGGAGGAGCCACCTCAGCATTCACTGTTTTCTTCAAACGACGTGCCGCTCCTCGGGTCATGGGTGCCATCTGGTAAGTATATGTAACAGAATGTAAAAGAATGTAACAGCTCAAAATACAGTTGGTACTAACCTCAATAGAACAAACACTCTCACAGCTCAAAATACTAACACATGCTCACGCCTTACTCTTGTGACACTCCCTTTCAAACACAACACACACCTATATGTTCCCTTACACATGTTGCCATGTTACCTTTAAAAATAGGAAATCCTTGTTGTCTATAATAAGACACAATTCACCAAAAGAAACGCCATGTCCAATATCTTATTCTCAAATCACAAGCCTAATCAGAAATGAAAAAATCTAAGCAAAGCCAAGATATAGCACATAATAACATATAGCTGTAACACCTTATAAATAAGCCATGTTACCTTTAGAAATAGAAGCCACTTGCTATTAGAATAAAAACATATAGCTGTAACACCTTATAAAACGAGTTGTCAACCAAAGCCAAGATATAGCACATAATATCTAAGCAAAGAAAGAAGATTAAAAATCTAAGCAAAGAAATTGAACCCCTTCTCCTTCTGATAATGAGGGTTCAATGCATCTAGGAGCAGTAGGTGACAACATCTGACTAACCTTTCACCACAAACCAATGAAGAGGGGCCCATTTCTTACTTCACTGCCTTTCCCCTATCCTTTCCTTCCATCTTTTGGACTGGAGCCAGAGGCGAAGAGGACCCCCATTTTATAACTTCTGTTGCAAATTGCACCCTTGACAGAAGCCCCATATCCTGATAATATGAATATATAATCTTCAACCCTCGTCAGAAGGAGTCTATGCACTGGCATTAGCAAAGACCTCAATAAGTATGGTATCGGAGCAATCCAGATTCATTTTCGTCTAATACCAGAGGTTGCTCCTACTTGAACGTGAATTATTCTGATACCATGTTAGAACCCCTACAATACCAAAACCTTAACATGGTATTGGTGCAGTTAATAGTTTGTGTGGTACCACCATAGGTTGTTGTGATACCATAGGTTGCTCAAATACCTACCATCACACCAAAACTCGGATGAAGGTTGTATACGTGAATTATTCTAATGCACCGTAGGAAATAGCCAAGTCGGCCCATATTAGAAATGTGCCACATACATCAGAAGGTTAATGGTCAATTAGAATGTGAGAATTTGACCCGGGCATATTAAAATTTGCAAAAAAATTCCTTCTTATTACCTATACAAACACACACACCCCAAAACCACTGTCTCCTGCCTGCTGCCTGTACAGGCCCTAAGACCTGCACCATGTGTCCAAACCAAACTCGTGTCCAAATACTCGACACCATGTGTCCAAAACAAACCAAACTCAACACATCCAAAACTGAACACGAATCCAATGGGCACGAGTCTTTGGGGACACGAATCCAATGGGCACGAGTCTTTGGGGACACGATGTGTGTCCGTGTGTCCGTTGTGTGTGTGTTCGTGGGAGAGGAGGAGGAGGGAGAGGACTTAGGTTAGGGTTTACCTGAGGAAGATGAAGGAGCTCGGATTGGGGGAGGAGCTCGAGGAGGAGGATCTCGAGGAGGAGGAGCTCGCCGGAGGGGGGGAGTCGTCGGGGGGGAGTGGGTCGCCGGAGGGGGAGGGAGTCGCAGAGGGGAGGGAGTCACCGGGGGGGTTGGGGGCGGGAGAAAATGAGAATTTTGGGATTTTCGAGTGAGAGTGGGGGGAAAGAAGGCAGCGGCGTGTCCTAAGTAAAATAACTTAGCGACGTCACTCTATGACGTCGCTAAACGTCGCAATGTGGCGACATATATTTAAATTATATCGCGGAACGTCGCTATTCAGCGACGTAAAACAGTGATGTCGCAGAACGTCGCTGGTGAGCGACGTTTTGCGACGTGCTTATTAGGTGTCGCTACTGGCGACGTATTTTCTTGCCGTCGCTAATATACGTCGCTATTTGATGATATTTTAGTAGTGTCTGTTGACCACAAATATCTTCCGTTGAGTTCACTCCTGCCATGTCCTCATTACCTCTGAGTAGGAAGACTCCACGGTAAAACCTTCGTACTTGCCAGGTCCTCATTACCTTTGAGTAAGTATGTTAGTTCTCCTTCATCCTATTATCCGTATCCTAAGCCAGGGTACGCCAAGGATAATAGGCCCACAAATATCCTTTGCTAAGTCTCTTAGTACAGGCCCACCATTCCTCATCATGCCCCGGGAGCCCAGCTGCTCCATGGCATTCTATCTCCCGATACCCCGAACACCCACGACCACCTTACTGTGGGACTGTTCTAGGTATCCCCAAATCAAACTTGTTACCCGTACCTAAAACCAAGGTATGCCAGGGGTAACAGGTCCACAAACAAGTCCCCCATGCAGGGCAAACATCACCACAATACCACAGGCACAACAAGCGATACAAATGAAAGGTAGAATGGAAAGTACTCTTTATTTGAAAGACGAGAAAGCATTACATATGGTGGGGACCATGTCCCTCTCAAAGAGAAAAGAAAAGAAAAGCGAACAGAAAAAAGAGGAAAAGATCGACTATAGCTTGGCATTGCGCAACTCCAAGAGGCAGTTTCTCACCAAGGCAGTACCCCCCTCAAGCCTCTGTCTAGCCCGGCGCTCAGCTTCCTGGGACAACCGCTCCGCATTATCCAGGTCCATGAGTTCTCGACAATCGTCGTCCAACCTCTTCAGAGCCACTTCCAAGTCGGCCGAAGCTTGATTGACTTTGTCAGCTTCCTGGATAATTAGCCCCCTGGCGATACGGGCAGCCTCAAGCTCAGACTCAAAGAAAGTTAACTTCTTCTGGAGCTCAAGGATTTGCTCCCACGTGTCAGTGATCCCGTGGAGACAGTCGCTTCCCGAGCCGTAACGTCTTCACTCTCATGGCTCAATTGGTCATATCGATCAGACAGAGTGCGGAGATCCTTCAATATGACCGGCCTGGTTTTATCCTGAGCAGCCTTCGCCTTCTCTATAGCAGTTGTGAAGGAATCGCGCTCTTGATCCATAGCAGCAGACAGATCAGCCTGCCGTAACACCTGAAGCTGGCTACCAGCTGATCAGTCTCCATCAATTTCGCCTCCAGAAGTGCAGCCACCCCTGTCCCACTAAGAAGAGCCCTAAGGATATCAATTTGACCCTGGGCGCATTGCCGGGCCAAGGCGAAAGAGGTCCCTCTCTCCACAGCAGCTTCTATCCCCCTCTTCAAGTGACGATAAAAGCTGTCGACCACGTCCTGTAACGCTTCGTCCAGGACCTCTGTAGAGGACGGCGTCAGAGGAAGCGTGGCCGGCAACATCGGAGGAGTTGTGTTAGAACTTGCCACCAGGGGGACAACTTCCGAGCAGAACGATGCACGAATAGCGGCTAACTCTTTCTCTGCCACCCGAAGAGCCTGAATACTTGGCAGGGCGGAGAGGTCGACTCTCGGGGCCGTCCGAGCAGAGGAAGACACAAGGACCATCGTCCCCGGCCCCGGTTGTCCCATCACCGGACTTGCCGAACTCGATCCCACAGGAGGCCCATCAAGACGAGCCGGAAGGGGAGGAGGTACGCTCCTCTCCACCAGTGCCCCTTCGACAGAGTCCATTTCAATAATGTCCATCCTCGGCACTGGAGAGACAGGACCTGCATGTCCATGACAATGATCAATCGACGTGACCCGAAGGATGTGATTATAGAGCAGATAGGCCTCCTCGCAGGTTAGGATTCGGCTTATCTTACCAGGAGAGGAGCATGGAGGCTGCATCTCATTCGCAGCTGGCAGGGTCTCCTCACCCGCGATCTCCAAATTAAATTTGGCCGGCCCCTCTGACCCGGCCACCTCGGAGGAAGAGGTAACTCGATCAGCATCACCTGGATAGAATTCAACAATTTCAGGGGCAGGCTCACTGGAGCCCCCGTCATCCCGAGTCACAACTTCGGCAAATCGAGAGTCCTCTTCTTCTGACGCCTACAAGAAAGAAGATGATTAGAATCAGAGCTAGAAGAAAGGAAGGACCGGTAGTAACTTATTTACCTCTGACGCGGGGTCAACTTCTTCGCCTCTTTCCTTTATAGTTAGTCCGTGGTGTCGGGTCACAGCCAGTTTTCGAGAGCGAGAAACGCCGCCGACAGGAGAAAGTTGCCTGCTACGCTTTTGTGCAGGACCGGGTGCAACGGATGGCTGATCTACCACCATCTCATCCGGTAATACAGGCGGCTGATCCGCCCCTACATCTGCCACCGGAAGGAAAGAGTCATCTTGATCATGCTCGTCGCCTTCGTCATCTGCAGCAGCGGAGTCCGAATCCGACACATCAACTCTGTTCTTCATCTTCCTTGTCTTGGCCTCCTGCGAACCCTCATCCAGGCCGGTACCAACGATGAAACTGGTACCTGGGTTAAAACCGACAGGAGGCTTGTTCGCCATGACATAGTACAGAGCCGCCATATACAAGATCTCTACCGACACCTTGATAGCAGGAACTGAGAAAATGATACGGGTATGGAATGTGTCATAGAAATGCCAGGCTCTGATGCCGTCAAGAAGGCTGCCTTCAAAACCCAGACAAGAGCTGGGGCTGTCTAGAAAAAGCTGGCTATATCCAAATTGCCGGGCGAACCTGCTAGCCAGATAAGGCTCCAAGAAGACAGTGTTACGGTTGCGATATGTAATGCCTGTGGTTCGTATTGCGTATCTTGGTATACGTATACGTAATTTGACCCGTATTGCATGTCTCCCTGCTTGATTTATTCTAGCATTTCATTGATTGGTTTATTCTTGGGTTGGTTCGGCTTGGCTTGGTTTGCTTTGGTTCATCATGAACCAAAGGTGAACCCTCCCACCTACCACCATCATCCTATATATATGCCACCTAGCACTCTCTCTCTCATTACTACTTCTCCACCATTACTTCTTCAACCACCAGGAGGGAGAGAGAGGAGAGCTTAGGCAAGTGCAAACTTGTTTCATGATGGATCTCATATTTTATTGTTCCATTCTCTTCCTTACTAGATTCTAAGCCTCTTTAGAACTGAAAGTTTTCGGTTTTGATTGTTATATTTTTGTAGATCTAAGTTTTAAGTTCCTTCTTGTTTAGTTTTCTTGGTTTTGATCTCTAAAAACTTGGTATTTCCAAAACAGGTGGTTCCAAGTTGTAGAGATTTCAATTTCATTCAGTTTTGGCTTTTGTTTCGTTTGATTTCGACTTCGGATGAGTAAGTTATGGCCATTACAAGTTTTCGGAACTTTCAGGGCTGAACTTCTTGTTTGGGGACGATGAACCCCATGCGCCGGGAACCCATGCGCCCGGGAGGCCATGCGCCGTGAAGTCCCAGCAACGCGTTCTTTGACTCCGAGCGTGTCATGCGCTTAAGTTCCTTACGCGCATGTACTGAAGACGCAACGTGAGTTTAGATTCCCATGCGCCGATTGTGTAGGAATCCCATACACCGATTTGCGCAGGAATACCAAGCGCCGATTGCGCAGGAATCCCATGCGCCGATTGCGCAGGAATCCCATGCGCCGATTTGTGCAGGAATCCCATGCGCCGATTTGTGCAGGAATCCCATGCGCCGATTGCGTAGGAATCCCATGCGCCGATTTGTGCAGGAATCCCATGTACCGATTGTGCAGGAATCCCATGCGCCGGAATTGCTCTATTTCGCTGTTTTTGTCTGTTTAAGTTGTTTTGTAGCTAGAATCTTGAAAAACTCAAAACATGAAAGTTGTAGATCTTTCCTTGGCTTCAAGAATATATCACTAGTTGTTTTATATAAGTTTCTCTCATTCATGATAAGGTAAGAATAGAACACGATAGTGGCCCGCCGTGGCGCACTCTTAACAAGTAAACTGACATGATGTATCTCGACAAGCTGTTACGACAGCTAGCCTGACATGACAAGTAGGAATGACCAGGACACCGTGGGCGATTGTGTTTGTACAAATAAACTAGTACTGTCTTGCATCATGTCTAGGATAGGGATCCCTGAGTACCACGGTCAGGGATACCTACTGCAATTGACTAATGCTAATAAACTAGAATAATTCAGTAGTCATAAAGAGATTTCCCAGCTACAGGCAATCCCGTTATCTGGGCGCATTCAGTGGACTTGTAGCCTACCGACGAGTAGGGCACATTTCCAGCACACTGTCACGTGTTGGATCCTTCATAAAATGGATATTCGACTTGGATAACCTGGATGGTCTGCAGGGCTTGTGGCTGTTGGAATAATCTTATTGCATCTTGCTAGTAACTAGGCCTGTGATAACTCTAGTTAGTTAAAGTATCAAGCCGTACTTATTGCTTGGCCGTGATTGATTGGATGGAGTCCAGCCCAGTCTAGTTTGTCATGATCCTGTATAAGATTGTATCATGACATGATTTCTTGTATCGATAAATGATGGGATACCAAGTTCTGTTCAGATGAAGGGTTACAACCCCGGTTCTTGTTTGGTTTAAGGGTTGTAACTTGGCTATCTGAATAGTTCCGTAGTTATCTTATCATATATCGTCCTGCTTATTGTGCCTGCCTTAACAATAAAGGTCAAGGGTCCAGTTCTGTTCAGACGAAGGGTTACAACCCGGTCCTTGTTTGGTTTAAGGGTTGTAACCTGGCTCCCGGAGCAGTTCTGTGTCCTCTATTCGTTTATTGTCTTATTGGAACCCCAGACCATGCTCGTCATGTTTTACTTATTTCAGCGGCATTATTATTTATACTAGCCTTAACAATAAAGATCAGGGGACCAGTTCTGTTCAGGCGAAGGGTTACAACCCCGGTCCTTTTTTGGTTTAAGGGTTCTAACCTGGCTTCCAGAGCAGTTCTGTGTCCTCTCTTCAATTATTGTCTTGTTACCTTACCAATGGTATTTGAGACGGGTTTCTATTCAGGTGAAGGGTTACAACCTCGGTCCTTGTTTGGTTTAAGGGTTGTGACCTGGCTACTCGAATGGTTTCCTTATACTCAGTTTACTGTTGTTATCTCTATTATTATCAGTTCTTTATTTATTATATTTAATATTCTATTGTGATATGCTGGTTTTAGTTCCTAAGTGAAGCCTCCTTTGTGGCACTTGCTCTTTCTGGGGTCTGACCCAGCTGGTTTTGTATGGCCAGATATCAGAGCAGCTTCAGAGGATCTACCTACCTTCCAGCCAGATGGTGGCCACCAGGCGTAACCCTGGCAACGAGTGGGTTCTTTTGTCCTCCTACTTTATTGTAAAAATTATTCTTTTGAGGCATTTAGCCGGCGAGCACGTGTTAGCTCGTATTGCACCTTTATTTACTGTCTGCCTACGGGCTGTAACATGATTGACAGATCCTAGGGTTGATCATGTATGACTGAAACTCTTGCTAGTCCTGACATTTTGTACGACTAGCTTCATGATCATCCGAATATGTAATATATGGGACGCCTTGCTATTATATTTGGTGCTCTGACATCTTGTATACTGTTACTACTTGCTTGAGATTGAGACAATAGGCTTGTTCATGACCATAGGCGACTGATGGATTGTAGTTAAACCCTCATGTATCTAGACAGCCGTGACCATATAGCGAGATAGATTCCATCTTTATATACGTAGCTGGCTATGTCTGCCCCCGCTCTCCAGTATTCTGGTTCTGGGGCGTGATATGGTTTTAGTGGTGGCCCATGCAGGTCTTGTAAATCAAGATATGTGAGGGTTTACCGAATAGATGTCTCAATCAGTACTCGCCCTTGATCTCTGCTCGTATCCTCTGAATCCCTGTAATCTTGACCTGATCACATGCTTGTATCGTTGATCTGTCCTGGTCCTTCCTTATTGTTCCCTATGTCGTCTTCTTCAGCGGTATTGTTCCTGGACCTGTTGATCATTAAGGCGAAGCACCTCCCGCGGACCAGCAGCAACCTGGAGATCAAGCCCAGCATTCAGGAGTAGCCTCCAGAGTCATGCCTACTGAAGGAGAGCCACCAGTTCAGCCCGTCCAACCTGCAGAGCTTGATGATGGCACTTTGGTGGGTCTCATCAGGTCACTATTAGCCTCCCCGGATCGTCGAGGAGATGCCTTGCACCAGGCGGTGGCAGACGCTTTGACCAAAGGAGGTCATCAGGGTAATAGCGCGGCCAACAGCTTCAAGCGCTTGAACCCTCCCTTCTTCGACGGCAGTGAAGATGCGATCGCTGCAGATGCATAGCTTCAGGACACAGAGGTGATTCTAGAAGCAGCCAGGACCCCAGAGAACGAGAAGGTGGCCGTAGTGCGCCTGTAGTTACTAGATCTTGCCCGCAGCTGGTGGGCAGCGCAGGCCGTTAGATTATTGGCACCCATTGCTTGGGCAGTATTTAGAGAGAGATTCCAGACCAAGTATTTTGATACTGTAGCTCGGTATGATCTACAGACGAGGTTCACCAATTGAAGCAGATGGGCAGGACGGACGATGGATATGCGGCCGAGTGCTCCCGGCTTAGTCGGTTTGCTCCTACCTTGGTAGCAACCGAGTTCGATAGAGCCCAGCGGTTCCAACAGGGGCTTCATCTGGAGATTCTATTGGCAGTGGAGCAGTTTGAGCATCAGACTTTTCATGCAGTATTGAGAGCAGCTAGGAGGCATGAGTATACCTCCCAGAGGATCATAGATAGGACTGGTGGTCGGAAGTGATCCCATAGCCAGATGAATCAGTCATCATCACCAGTCCCGACAGCCAGGGCTTTGACCATTGGAGCACCGAGGCGGGTGGCCTCAGTTACGTCGGTTCAGCATTCCGCCCCGACGCACCCTCAGCAGCAGAAGCAGAAGCAGTCTTCCGCAGTGGGATGTTCACACTGTGGGAAGCCAGGGCATGTTGTATTAGAGTGTCGCAGAGCACAGGATTTGTGCTTGGTTTGTGGTACCCCAGACCACAGGATTGGGAACTGCCCGAACAGGGGGAGTTCATCGGCCTTCTCTAGTCCTTCAGTTAGAGAACCAGCACCAGTCCAGCAGCAGCAGCAGCTGCAGTACCCGTTCCCGAGGCCATTGCCGACGTAGGCCCAGGCATTCCAGCAGCAGAGGCCGCAGCAGTACGCCCAAACCCAAGCCCTGATCCAGAGCAGGCAGAGGAATTTTCAACAGAGGGGACCCGCACCTAGAGGGCATGGTCAAGTGCTGGCCTTGACCATGGGAGAAGAAGGAATAGCACCAGGTGAGGTAGTGGCAGGTACTATTCTCGTCAATACCTTTCCAGCTTCAGTATTATTTGATTCTGGTGCCTTGCATTCATTTATGTCTGCACGATTCGCGACACGGATAGGATTGGAGCCCGAGTCATTATCAGTAAGGCTCAATATACTTACTGATAACGGACTTGTGGGAGTATATAGAGTGTTTTCCTCGTGTCGGGTCGTAGTTAGCGGTAGAGAGTTCCCCGCTAGATTGATAGAGTTTCCGATGGCCGATTATGATGTGGTCTTAGGGATGGATTGGTTGAGGGACCAGTATGCTAGGATAGACAGCCATATCGGCCGGATTGTTTTTAGCATTCCAAGCAAGCCAGAGTTTTCCTTTTCCCGAGGCGAAGTTGAACCTTCTCTTCCAGTGTTGCGGATGGCAATAGCAACAGTGCAGTTACCTCGGATAGTCGAGGAGTTTCCAGATATTTTCCCAGAAGAGCTTCCAGGGATGCCGACAGAACGAATGATCGAGTTCACCATTGACTTGATTCCCGGGACAGCCCCAGTATCAGAGAGAGTCTATAGGATGGCGCCGTCAGAATTGGAGATATTGTACAAGATGATTGAAGAACTCAGAACCAAGGGATTCATTCGTGCTAGTGGATCGCCTTGGGGAGCCCCGATGCTTCTTGTAAAAAAGAAGTATGGTACGTCCAGATTATGTGTAGATTATCGTACCTTAAACTCAGTGACAATCAAGGACAGATATCCTCTCCGAGGATAGATGACTTGTTTGATCAACTCAAGGGGGCAGCAGTATTCTCGAAGATCGACTTACGGTCAGGATACCATCAGATCAGAGTTAAAGAGCAGGACATCCCGAAGACAGCTTTCAGATCACGATATGGGCATTCGGAGTTCCTTGTTATGCCATTTGGAGCAATCAATGCGCCGGCTGTATTCATGGACCTCATGAATCGCATCTTTATGCCCTATTTGGATCAGTTCGTGATTGTGTTCCTAGATGACATCCTTGTCTACAGCAAGAGTGAAGTGGAGCATGAGCAGCATCTCAGAGTTGTTCTTCAGATTCTCAGAGAGCACCAGTTGTATGCCAAGTTCAGTAAATGCGAGTTCTGGCTCGATCATATTTCGTACTTGGGTCATATCATCACCAAGGGAGGAGTGGAAGTGGATCCCCAAAAGATTGTGACCATTGAGATGCAGCCAGTACCCGCACAGTTGCAGAAGTTCGCAGTTTCCTTGGTTTGGCCGGCTACTACCGTCGATTTGTTTCGGACTTTGCTCGAATTTCAGCACCACAGACCCAGTTGACCCGCAAGGATGTGCAATTTGCTTGGACAGCAGAGTGCCAGGATTCTTTTGAGAAGTTGAAGCGAGGCTTGATGACGGCACCCATTCTCATGCTTCCAGATGGAACTGGAGGATTCTCAGTATATTGCGATGCTTCAGGCAGAGGTTTAGGATGTGTTCTGATGTAGCATGGGAAGGTAATAGCTTATGCGTCACGACAACTTCGTGATCATGAGAGAAATTATCCAACCCATGACTTGGAGCTGGCAGCAGTAGTATTTGCGCTTAAGTTGTGGAGGCACTACCTATATGGAGATAGGGTAGAGATTTTTACCGACCACAAGAGCCTGAAGTAATTTTCACCCAGAAGGATCTTAACATGCGTCAGAGAAGGTGGCTAGAGCTACTTGTGGATTATGATGTTAACTTGCAGTATCATTCTGGGAAGGCCAACGTTGTTGCAGATACATTGAGCAGGAGAGCCGGAGTTTATTTCCTAACAGCGCAACCAGAGCTGTTAGCAATCTTCATAAGATGGGTATAGAAGTAGTCCTCCCTTCCAGTGTGGCATTGACGGCCAACATGCAAGTTTAGTCCACTATAGTCGAGAGGATCCGGATGGCGCAGTCAGCAGATTCCAAGCTTCAGCGACTCAGAGCAGAGTATGAGGTAGGACGAAGACCAGAGTTATGTATCCATGAAGACGGTACACTTCGACATGGGAAGCGTCTTTGTGTACCCAGTAGAGATATCAGACAGGAGATCATGACGGAGGCTCATAGTTCGCAGTATTCCATTCATCCCGACGGTACAAAGATGTACCTTGATATTCGTCAGCACTTTTGGTGGAATGGCATGAAGAGGGAGATAGCCCAGTTTGTCTCTCGATGTTTGGTTTGCTAACAAGTTAAGGCTGAACATCAGAGTCCAGCTGGACTACTTCAGCCCTTGCCAATTCCAGAATGGAAGTGGAAGCATATAACCATGGATTTTGTGACTGGATTACCTAGATCCCCGGCTGGCAGAGATGCTACTTGGGTTGTCATAGACAGGCTCACGAAAGTGGCTCACTTTCTCCGTTCAGAGTTGGTCAGTCGACGGCCCAGCTAGCGGAGATGTATCTCCGACAGATTGTCAGATTGTACGGTGTACCAGTCAGTATCACCTCGGACAAAGATTTCAGATTTACGTCGTACTTTTGGCGTAGCCTGCAAGAGAGTTTGGGGACTCGCCTCCAGTTCAGCTCAGCTTATCACCCGCAGACAGATGGCCAGTTAGAACACACGATCCAGACTCTCGAAGACATGTTGAGATCTTGTACACTCGACTTCGGTGGTTCGTGGGAAGATCACCTGCACCTGGTGGAGTTCTCGTACAACAACAGTTTCCAGGCCAGTATCCAGATGGCACCGTTCGAGGCACTGTATGATAGGAAGTGCCGATCCCCGCTAGCATGGGACGATGTCGGAGAGAGACAGATGCTCAGTCCAGAAATGATTGCTCAGACCGTTAAAGTGGTCAGGAGAGTCAGAGATCATCTTCGAGTTGCCCAAGATCGCCAGCGTCATTGGGCCGATTCCCATTGGCGACCCCTTGAATTCTCGGTCGGCGACCATGTATTCCTGAAGATTTCGCCTAACCGTGGCGTCATTCGTTTCGGCATATGGGAAAAGCTTAGTCCTAGGTATATAGGGCCGTTCGATATTCTGGAGCGAGTAGGTGATGTATTCTATCGTCTCGCTCTTCCACCATCGCTACGTGAGGTGCATGATGTGTTCCATGTATCCCAATTACGGCGGTATCTCTCGAACCCGAGCCATATCCTAGATCATTCGGAATTGGTTATTGGTACCAACCTTTCGTATGAGGAGAGGCCCGTGTCTATATTGGACCGAAGAGAGAAGATACTCAAGAACAAGACTATCAAGTTAGTCCGAGTTGCTTGGGGTCATCACTCTTTGGGTGAGTCAACGGGAGCGTGAGGATGATATCCGATCACGATATCCCGACCTGTTTGACTCGTGATGGTATAATGTCCTCCTAATACCTCATGCCTTTGATTCCTAGCTTGCATGATTGATTGATTGCCTAGTATAGCTTGCTTGTGATTAGTATAGCTTGTTCTTGCCCCTCTAGCATCTTAATTAAATTTCGGGGACGAAATTCTTTTAAGGTGGGTAGAGTTGTAATGCCTGTGGTTCGTATTGTGTATCTTGGTATACGTATACGTAATTTGACCGTATTGCATTCTTCTGCTTGATTTATTCTAGCATTTTATTGATTTGTTTATTCTTGGGTTGGTTTGGCTTAGCTTGGTTTGCTTTGGTTCATCATGAACCAAAGGTGAACCCTCCCACCTACCACCATCATCCTCATATATTTCCACCTAACACTCTCTCTCTTCATTACTACTTCTCTACCATTACTTCTTCAACCACCAGGAGGGGAGAGAGAGGGAGAGCTTAGGCAAGTGCAAACTTGCTTCATGATGGATCTTATGTTTTATTGTTCCATTCTCTTCCTTACTAGATTCTAAGCCTCTTTAGAACTGAAAGTTTTCGGTTTTGATGGTTATATTTTTGTAGATCTAAGTTTTAAGTTCCTTCTTGTTTAGTTTTCTTGGTTTTGATCTCTAAAAACTTGGTATTTCTAAAAACTAGTGGTTCCACGTTGTAGAGAATTCAATTTCATTTAGTTTTGGCTTTTGTTTAGCTTGATTTTGACTTCGGATGAGTAAGTTATGGCCATTACAAGTTTTCGGAACTTTCATGGCTGAACTTGCTGTTTGGGGACGATGAACCCCATGCGTCGGGAACCCCATGCGCCCGGAAGGCCATGCGCCGTGAAGTCCCGGCAACGCGTTCTTTGACTCCGAGCGTGTCATACGCGTAGGTTCCTTATGCGCATGTACTGAAGACGCAACGTGAGTTTAGATTCCCATGCACCGATTGTGTAGGAATCCCATGCGCCGATTTGCAAAGGAATCCCATGCGCTGATTGTGCAGGAATCCCATGCGCCGATTGTGCAGGAATCCCATGCGCCGATTTGTGTAGGAATCCCATATGCCGATTTGTGCAGGAATCCCATGCGCCGATTGCGTAGGAATCCCATGCGCCGATTTGTGCAGGAATCCCATGTACCGATTGTGCAGGAATCTCATGCGCCGGAATTGCTCTATTTCGCTATTTTTGCCTGTTTAAGTTGTTTTGTAGCTAGAATCTTGAAAAACTCAAAACATGAAAGTTGTAGATCTTTCCTTGGCTTCAAGAATATGTCACTAGTTGTTTTATGCAAGTTTCTCTCATTCATGATAAGGTAAGAATAGAACACGATAGTGGCCCGCCGTGGCGCACTCTTAACAAGTAAACTGACATGATGTATCTCGACAAGCTGTTACGACAGCTAGCCTGACATGACAAGTAGGAATGACCTGGACACCGTAGGTGATTGTGTTTGTACAAATAAACCAGTACTGTCTTACATCATGTCTAGGATAGGGATCCCTGAGTACCACGGTCAGGGATACCTACTGCAATTGACTAAGGCTAATAAACTAGAATAATTCAGTAGTCATGAAAAGATTTCCCAGCTACAGGCAATCCCGTTATCTGGGCGCATTCAGTGGACTTGTAGCCTACCGACGAGTAGGACACATTTCCAGCACACTGTCACGTGTTGCATCCTTCATAAACGGACATTCGACTTGGATAACCTGGATGGTCTGCAGGGCTCGTGGCTGTTGGAATAATCTCATTACATCTTGCTAGTAACTAGGCCTGTGATAACCCTAGTTAGTTAAAGTATCAAGCCGTACTTATTGCTTGGCCGTGATTGATTGGATGGAGTCCAACCTAGTCTAGTTTGTCATGATCCTGTACAAGATTGTATCATGACATGATTTCTTGTATCGATAAATGATGGGATACCAAGTTCTGTTCAGATGAAGGGTTACAACCCCGGTCCTTGTTTGGTTTAAGGGTTGTAACTTGGCTATCTGAATAGTTCCGTGGTTATCTTATCATATATCGTCCTGCTTATTGTGCCTGCCTTAACAATAAAGATCAGGGGTCCAGTTCTGTTCAGGTGAAGGGTTACAACCCCGGTCCTTGTTTGGTTTAAGGGTTGTAACCTGGCTCCCGGAGCAGTTCTGTGTCCTCTCTTCGTTTATTGTCTTATTGGAACCCCAGACCATGCTCGTCATGTTTTACTTATTTCAGCGGCATGATTATTTATACTAGCCTTAACAATAAAGAACAGGGGTCCAGTTCTATTCAGGCGAAGGGTTACAACCCCGGTCCTTGTTTGGTTTAAGGGTTGTAACCTGGCTTTCAGAGCAGTTCTGTGTCCTCTCTTCAATTATTGTCATGTTACCTTACCAATGGTATTTGAGACGGGTTTCTATTTAGGTAAAGAGTTACAACCTCGGTCCTTGTTTGGTTAAAGGGTTGTGACCTGGCTACTTGAATGGTTTCCTCGTACTCAGTTTACTGTTGTTATCTCGATTATTATCAGTTCTTTATTCATTATCTTTAATATTCTATTGTGATATGCTGGTTTTAGTTCCTAAGTGAAGCCTCCTTTGTGGCACTTGCTCTTTTTGGGGTCTGACCCAGTTGGTTTTCTATGGCCAGATATCGGAGCAGCTCCAGAGGATCTACCTACCTTCCAGCCAGATGGTGACCACCAGGCGTAACCCTGGCAACGAGTGGGTTTCTTTTGTCCTCCCACTTTATTGTAAAAATTATTCTTTTGAGGCATTTAGCCGGCGAGCACGTGTTAGCTCGTATTGCACCTTTATTTACTATTTGCCTACGGGCTGTAACATGATTGACAGATCCTAGGGTTGATCATGTATGACTGAAATTCTTGCTAGTCCTGACATTTTGTACGACTAGCTTCATGATCATCCGAATATGTAATGTATGGGACGCCTTGCTATATATTTGGTGCTCTGACATCTTGTATACTGTTACTACTTGCTTGAGATTGAGACAATAGGCTTGTTCATGACCGTAGGCGACTGATGGATTATAGTTAAACCCTCATGTATCTAGACAGCCGTGACCGTATAGCGAGATAGATTCCATCTCTATATACATAGTTGGCTATGTCTGCCCCCGCTCTCCAGTATTTTGGTTTTGGGGCGTGACACGATACACCAGATGAGCGGGGCAGATGTTACGCAGCCACAGAAGCATCTGACCGTCCAGAAGTTGAGGGGGCCCAATACCGTCGAGATGGACAGCCGCTATCTCCTCGTCAGTAAAACGAGGGACAGATACGAAAATGTTGTACATGTCTGCCCTCGCCAGTGCCATCCGGCAAGCGCACATGGTCTCAAATTCCTAAGACGCGTTACGATAGCGGAAGATAAAAGCGTCGTCATCAGTTACGCCGTCTTCAGAGCCCGGTCTCGTCAAAGACGGGTAATGCATCAACAGCCACCCTGATTAGCAGTTTTGACTCAGTTATTTCTATTCCATGTATTATTTTACTCTGCCTACTGGTAGTGGATTTGTGTCCACCGAAAATGACCTGGATTCATAATGAGCTTGATACTTCATTTTATATATTATCATTCTATATTCAGTTGATTGTGTCACATTTCTGTGTATGAGATCTAGACTGCCTTGTTAGATTCTGTGACTTGATTATGTACTAGACAGCGTTCTACCGCTGACACTGCGGCGTAGGCTGGACTTGGACACGTCTCGTATCCGAAAAGCGGGTGCGGGTCGTGATAAGTTTTTTTTGGTGGCCCATGCAGGTCTACGTTAATCACTACGGTTATATTACTGTACCGTCGTGAGCCTGCACATAGGATTAGAAACTTAGGATCTCATCCACGTGTCTTAAAAATAGTATTGATCTCTGTCCTTGATTTCTATTTGAATCTTTGACTTGCATCCTGCTTGAAATCTTCGTGCCGTCTAATGTTTTCTTTTATTGAGTAATGGATTCTCAAGACAGGAATAACGCTTCCCTGAACACCCCACCGGCTACAGGGGAATTCTTCACCTACATGACCCCGCCAACCCAGGGAGGCCAGCTCACTCATCAGGACGACCCGGCTCAACCAATACCCGAGATTCCGCAGAGACGTCATCCCACCACCAACACAGGTTCCGCATCCAGCACCTACAATGCACCTGCACCGCCGATGTATCTAGCTCCTATGACGTATCCAGCACCAGCGACATATCCAGCACCTATCGTGTACCCAGCACATGTTCTGCCTCCGCCACCTCTGCTGGACAACGTTGCTCTCCGCGGAATCTTCCAGCAGCTCATCACTTTCCAGACGCGGTAGGCCGACGCCTTCCGCGATACACTGAGAGAGGCCCTACAGACTAGGAAGCACCCCCACTGCGCCCCGGCACTTCCAAGAATTTTATAGACCTCAGGCCCTAGGAATTCAAAGGCACGAAAGGGATACTCTACGCCGACGACTGGTTGGAGAATGTGGACCGTAACCTCCGTTGGGCCCGAATCCCCGAAGACAAGAAGGCTGAGAATGCTAGCATGCAGCTCTATGACATCGCCTGCACGTGGTATAGAGATGAGCCACGATTCATCGTGCCAGACGTGACTTGGGAGGAATTCAAAGAGCTGTTCAAGACGAAGTTCTATCTGAAGCAGCGAGGAGTTGGAGAACGAGTTCGAGAGCCTCGAACAGGGCAACCTCACCATCGACGAGTATTCTGCCGAGTTCTTCCGCCTCAGTCGATTTGCAGATGCCTTGACCCCAGCGGCCAAAGCCAAGTAGTTCAGAAAAGGACTTTCACATGAAATCTGCATCGCCATCGCCACCAGCCAGGCCACCACATACGGAAGAATCTTGAAGGTTACACAAGACGTAGAGAAGGAGCTGAAGCGCAAGCGAAAGAGAGACCGAGACATGAATGGAGGAGGCAACAGTCGATCAGGAGCGGTGTAAAACACCCCAACATTCTAGCACAGCAGCATCAGCAGCCAAGAGACACCTCGAATCGAGAACTTCCAACATGCCAGCATTACAGGAAGAAGGGACAAGAGAGAGCGACTGCCGCTGGAGACTAGGCCAGTGCTTAAACTGTGGTTCGGATCAGCATCAGTTGCGAGATTGCCCAAGGCGTCGACCTGTACACCAGGAGGACAAGCTTTTGCCATGATCACGGAGGATGCCAACACTACAAGGAGGAGTTGACGATGATTCCTAATGAGTTTATGGTAGTGATACCATTGGTAAATTCTAAATTAGATATTGGCTTAAGTGTGTAGTAACACTTTAGACTATTCATTCTGATGTATCTGAACACTTTGAATTTCGAGGACGAAATTATTTTAAGGAGGGTAGGTTTATGAGTCCTTGACCCAAAATTTTATTTATTTTATTATCAAGAATTAGCATTATTATTATTATTAATTGTCATTATGATTTGTGAAGACCACATAATAAGGAGGGGTGATATATAAAACACAAATAGAAATTGGGTTGTTCTGCAAAAACAACTATATCAGGGACCTTGGTGCAAAAGCACCAATTCAAATTCAGTTCTTAAACGAACTCAAGTGATAGCTCTGTATTTGAATCCTCAATTCAAATTCCAAAGGTTTTGCTACGATCCACAACCAGGGTCAGAGACTACACCAAATCCAATTCAAATTCGATTTTACTCTATCTCTTTCCCCTCTCTATTCTAATCAAAATCCTTATATAAATAGAGGAGAAGACAGCCGACCTTCCTCCTACGAACCCTAAGAGAACTTCTTTTGCAAAGCCCTAACTTCCATCTCGAGACCAGCAGTACACCATCACCAAATCCGCAGGACTTCTCATCAAGGTAAGAACACAAAACCTCCTCTCTAAATAGGAAGCACCATAGTTTGTTATTTTTCCTTAGTAGCATGGTTATACACATGTAGTACCAAGCAGGGCCCCCCTGCACTCATGAATGGCTGAGAATTGGAGGCCTCATAGAGATAGGTATTAACCTCAGGAAAGTCTACACAGTAATATGGGTTATTCATTAAGGTTTTGATACTAAATCCTACTCATAATCAAATCGATAATGGCATGAAACCCTCTGTTACGATGGGACTGAGTAAGGGAACCTGCCCTATCTTAAAGAGATTGACAGTAAACTGTCATAGATTTTTCTAATACCCAGTGACCATACACAATGATGGATCCTCTAGGACTTATGTGCCACATGACTAGTACAGGTGTAAACCTACCCATTGATACCATATCACCTCAGATGACAACTGAGCAAGAGTTGGGTAACTAACCCCAAGTAATGCCCTGTCAACTTGTAGGCTTACCTACAAGTTGTGACCTTCCTCATGGGGTGTCTAACCTTAGAGATAAGCCCTGGTACCTGTGACCAGGAAGCTGGGTAGGAAGATAAGGGTGGTCCTGCAGTGTACCTGAGACCTGAATACTCGTGTACTAGTGTACCTGGGTTGGTGCACCTGTATGACTCTGGGGGGATATTGGTCCTACCAACTGAGACAGCCAGGTACTGGTACTAGTTGATGTATCAGCCATACTAAGTCCTGGGGTGGACTGGGGTGTTTACCCATCTATGGGAATTTTGGGATACAGGTAGTACCCAGTCCAGTTTTAGTTTCAGGAAGGACATGTGACTGATACACTTTAGGTATCTAAACCCCCTTCAATACAAGGGCAGTAGAGTATAGGCTACCAGCCACACATGACAGGAACCAATAGCAGGTTGGTTTGTGATGTTCAGATATAAACACTGTCAGTGGACCATGTACAGACCTGTCACTTGCTTGAGTGGCAGGACATGTTTGAATGCCTGCACGTAGAGTTATGTAGGGTATCAGAGATTAGAAATTAGCCTATATTTTAATAGCCTAGTACTCACACATGTTTTCCCTTACTGTGTTACACATGTATATTTTCCTCAGTCTCCTAGATGTTCATTCCAGTTTACTGTTTGATTAGGTTGACTGATACCCCTTGAGTATCAGTCACCTCACTCATTTATTAATTCAGACCATTAAGCCCTCTTCCCCTATATTATTAAATGGATAGATGAATGTGTAGAGATATATCTAGATACACTAAATATATGTTATTGATAGAAAGAGTGAATACTAGAGAGTACAATCCCTATAGGAAATATAAACCCAGGGCTTAGATCTACAGTCTAGGTGTGTCCAGGTGATGTATAGGAGCTAAGGATGCATCAGGAGTAGAGAAGCAGCATAGTAAAGAAGTATTGGAACTACCAGTATACAGAACAGGTTCATCTACCTAGAGACCAGGGTACACATGAGTGCCATATCACCACACTCGAATTACCAGGCCACCTGACATTGGTTCAGTCCTTCAACCATAGGTGAAGTATTAGGATATAGATAAATTCCAGTACATAGTGCAAGTCCCTGCTGAAAGTGCACTCTCAGATTTTTACTATGTAGGCCTATATGCTTCATGTTCACTCTCTCTAAATGCCCATATCAATGAATATATGTATATACCTCAGTCCTTGTCTTGTTCAGGTTCAGTAAACACATGTGAGGCAGTCCCATCATAGAGCCCTAATAAAGCCATCTCGAACCAAATACACAAACTCTTCATAAGGGCCAAATTAGAAAACTAACAAATGAGTATGTACACATATAGACTAGTATTACTTTTGATGTATGTTGACAGTAGGTATGTGCTAAAAACAGGTTACTTGGACTCTGAATCAGTGCTCGACTCATACCTACAGCTCGGGACCCCAGGCAATTATACCTTGCCAAACATATGTAGTATCTATATTGTTTTCTTTCTATTGTCTTCCTTTCATATTGTCACATGATTTCCTTATTATGATTGGTGCCCTTAATTGTCTTACTTGTTCTAGATTATGCACGTATAGGAAATTGCTTGTCTATTAATCTTCTTATGTTATTGTGTCTTGAGATAGAGTTGCCAGTTCTACACCTTGTTCTTGACTTGACCACTCTTGACTGGGAGTATCTTGTATTGTACTACAGTTGAGACATACTATAGATTGGGAGTAGCTTACATTGTACTATGACCTATAGCAGATTCTTCTACTTTGATATTGATTGATTGACTTGACTTGCGACACTATAAATTGGGAGTATCTTACATTGTACTACAGTTTATAGGTGTATTCTTGTATTCCTTTAGGAGAGGAAATCGATACTAGAATTGGCTAATCTTGACTGGGAGTATCTTGTATTGTGCTACAGTCGAAACCTATTATAGATTGGGAGTATCTTGCATTGTACTACAAGCTATGGGGGTTAATCGATTGATTGATAGCCAAGTCTAGTATTACATTTCCATGTTTTAGATATCTTTCTGGCACCGTTCTTGCCCTTCTCATATGTTATTTACTGTATTAGTAGGCAAGTTTTATGTATCTTGCTAGTCCTCTGAGGACCTGATGATCTCTTCAGGTTTAGCTGAGTATTAAGCCAGGTGCACACTAGCAGTTGGAGCTAGCATTGGACCACAGTACCACTGCAAATGAGCGTACTTTGATGATTAGCAGTTTTGACTCAGTTATTTCCATACCATTATTATTTTACTCCGCCTACTGGTAGTGGATTGTGTCTACCGGACGTAACCTGGATCCATGATGAGCTTGATACTTCATTTTATATATTGTAGAAGCATGAAAAAGAAAAAAAGATCTATGCGGCCAGAGAACCCCATGTGGCTCAGAGAGTTCATGCGGTTCAAGTATTCATGCGGCTCGAGCGTCTATGCGGCTCAAACAAGCTCTATACGGCTCAAAGAGGAGCCATGTGGCTTGCAAACAGCTCTCCCCCTTGTCCATTACTGCATTAAATGCCTTGACGGCTGACAGCTCTGACAAGGTGACAGTTCTGACACAAAGATATCATTATGACTCCCTCATAATGACGGACTCCTTAGAAAGCGAAGAAAATCTCTGACACGATCCTCCGAGAGTCAGAAACTGTCATACGGCCTTGACACGTGGACAGTCGTATATGGCTCACGAAGACTAGCCCCATGCGGCTTACGAAGATTAGCCCTATGCGGCTCACGAAGATTAGCTCTATGCGGCTCACGAAGACCAGCCCCATGCGGCTCACAAAGACTAGCTCCATGCGGCTCACGAAGACCATCCCCATGCGGCTCACGAGGACTATCTCCATGCAGTTCACTCATGCGGTCATCCACACTCATGCGGGTCAAATCATTACTATACGGTTCAAATGTTCAGGGGGCCACTCTCAAGCAGCCTGGACACGTGGCCAGCCTTTTGCGGTTCAATGAGGAGCAACCTTCCCGCAGCTCAGATTTCTGCAATGGCTCGACACGTTACATGATAGCACGGCACGTGGCATCAGATTGATCGAAATCTCTCAACAAATCCCAATGAAATATTGGGATCAAATCAGATTATTTGCAAATAAGCAAATTAAAGACACGTGTCGAGAAGTCCGAGGTTGGCATGATAAATCAGGAGGATTTATATCAATTAGCATTAATTACCCACAAAAGATTTGATGCAACCACATTTATTGCTCAAATCTCGATGAACGGCCCAGATCCAGTGATCCTTAGCCGCCGACTTTTAAGAATGGGCAATCATTGTAAACCCTAATGAGGCCCCCCCACTCTTATAAATAGCAGGGTGCCATTCCCTTGCAGAGACACACACAGACATATACGGAGAGAGAAATAGAGACATACACAGAGGCATAGAGAGATATACAGAGAGAGACATAGAGAGCCAGAGAGCCTGAAAAGAGAGAGAGAGAGAGCATTTCTTCATCAACGCCCAGCAGTTCTTCTACAGAGCCAAGGCTGCACCCGATCATCCAAGGAGTAAGGCAGAGCTGCCGTCGCTTTTCCGAGCCTCTACCGTCACCCCCCAGAATCTAAAATAAACAATTGTACTTAGATTGCTGTACCTAGGTTTTCGTCCCTAGGCTTTCATTGTACAAGCGAGTTTGTATTATGAAGTAAAAGTCCAGTCCTCCAATAATTGTTCTGTTCTTTTATATTTCATGGAAAATAATTATCATTCTATATTCAGTTGATTGTGTCATATTTCTATGGATGAGATCTAGACTGCCTGGTTAGATTCTGTGACTTGATTATGTACTAGACAACGTTCTACCACCGACACTACGGCATAGGCTGGACTTGGACACGTCTCGTATCCGAAAAGTGGGTGCGGGTCGTGACACCCCTCGCGTGCGTAGAGTTATGCTCGCGTAGACTTGGGCTCAAGTAGACACTCGCGTAGAGTTTCGCTCGGGAGTTTGCGTGCGTAGAATTCTACTCGCGTAAAATCATACGCGCGTATAATCTCGCTTGCGTAAAGCCCGGCTAGCGTAAACACCACCCACGTGCACCCTTGCTCACGCTAGCGTAGTGCCACTCTACGCTTGAGGCCCTTGGCCTAGCGTAGAGGCTCACTCGCGTAGAGCTTTGAGCCCTTGTGCATCCGATTGTCTTTCTAAGCCTTGCACTTTTCATGACTTGACAAACACGGATTGAGTGATGTGACCGGATTAATAATGGTACATGGCATGGTGTAGAGTAAACATGACATGACATGACAGGATATGACAAGTACGTGCCATGGTAACTATTGAAAGCTGTTGTGATGGCTTGTATGACATGACTATAATAAATGGCTTGGACACCGTGGCCGATTGTGTTTGTACAAATAAATCAGTATTGTCTTGTATCGTGTCTAAGGCAGAGGCCCCTGAATACCACGGTCAGGGAGTACCAACTTAAATCAGACTAAGGCTAATAACTAAAAATCCAGTAGTAATGGAGTGATTTTCCTGCTACAGGCAATCCCGTTATCTGGCCGCCCCATCATGGGATTTGTAGCCTACCGTCGAGTAGGGCACATTTCCAGCACACTGTCATGTATTGCACCCACTAAGCTACTTAAGGGTACATGCATTTCTTGGACGATGTACCCACATGAATTCAATCCTCTAATTACGTCTGGATAATCTGGATAGTCTACAGGGCTTGTGGCTGTTGGAATAATCTCATTGCATCTTGCTAGTAACTAGGCTTGTGATAACCCTAGTTAGTTAAAGTATCAAGCCGTACTCATTGCTTGGCCGTAATTGATTGAATGGAGTCTAGCCCAGCTTTGTCTCGTCTTGATTCTGTACAAGATTATGACATGACAGGATTACTTATGCTTGCCTTAACAATAATGGTCAGGGGACCAGTTCTGTTCAGGCGAAGGGTTACAACCCCGGTCCTTGTTTGGTTTAAGGGTTGTAACCTGGCTGAGATACATTTTTGCCAGCTGAGCTGATTTTGTATGGCACTTGCTCTTTCTGGGGTCTGACCCAGCTGATTTTGTATGGCCAGATACCGGAGCAGCTCCAGAGGATCTACCTACCTTCCAGCCAGATGGTGACCACCAGGCGTAACCCTGACAACGAGTGGGTTTATTTTTGGCTCTCCCACTCTACTGTAAAATTATTCTTTTAAGGCGTTTAGCCGACGAGCACGTGTTTAGCTCGATTGCACCTTTATTTACTGTCTGCCTACGGGCTGTAACATGATTGACAAATCCTAGGGTTGATCATGTATGACTGGAACTCTTGCTAGTCTTGACGTTTTGTACGACTAGCTTCATGATCATCCAAATATGTAATGTATGGGATGCCTTACTGTTGTATATTTGATGCTCTAACATCTTGTAATTGCTTTTACTTGCTTGAGATTGAGACAATAGGCTTGTTCATGACCATAAGAGACTGATGGCTTGTAGTTAAACCCTCATGTATCTAGACAGCCATGACCGTATAACAAGGTGGGTTGCACTTCGATATACGTAGCTGGCTATGTACGCCCCCGCTCTCTAGTATTTTGGTTCTGGGGTGTTACATGGTTTAAGTGGTAGCCCATACAGGTCTTGAAAATCAAGATATGTGAGGGTTTACCGAGTAGATGTCTCAATCAGCACTCGCCCTTGATCTCTGCTCGTATCCTCTAAATCCCTGGATTCTTGACCTGATTACATGCTTGTATCTTTGATCTATCCTGGTCCTTCCTTATTGTTCCCTATGTCGTCTTCTTCAGTGGCATTGTTCCTCGTCCTACCGATCGGCAAGGCGGAGCACCTCTCGTGGACCAGCAGCAACCTGGAGATCAAGCCCACCATTCAGGAGTAGCCTCCAGAGTCATACCTACTGGGGTCAAGAGCCACCAGTTCAGCCCGTCCAACCTGCAGAACCTGATGATGGCACCTTGGTGGGTCTCATTAGGACATTGTTAGCTTTCCAAGACCGTTGAGGAGATAGCTTGCACAAGGCAGTGGCAGATGCTCTGACCAGAGGAGGTCATCAGGGTAACAGCGGCCAACAACTTCAAGCGCTTGAACCCTCCCTTCTTCGATAGTAGCGAAGATGTTATTACCGCAGACGCGTGGCTTCAGGACAGCAGCCAGGACTCCAGAAGACGAGAAGGTGGCCGTGGTGCGCCTGCAGTTATTGGATCTTGCCCACAGTTGGTGGGCGGCGCAGGCCGTTGGATTAGTGGCACCTATTGCTTAGGCAGTATTTCGTGAGAAATTTCAGACCAAATACTTCGATGCTGTAGCTCGGTACGATCTACAGACGAGATTCACTAATTTGAAGCAGATGGACAGGACGGTCGATGGATATGCGACTGAGTTCTCTAGACTTAGTCGGTTTGCCCCCACCTTAGTAGCGACCGAGTTCGACAGAGCTCAGCGATTCCAGCAGAGACTCCACCTGGAGATTTTATTGGCAGTAGAGCAGTTTGAGCATCAAACTTTTGATGCAGTATTGAGAGCAGCCAGGAGGCATAAGTATACCTCCCAGAGGATCGTGGATAGGACTGGGGGTCAGAAGCAATACTACAGCCAGATGAATCAGTCTTCAGCACCAGCCCCGACAGCTAGGGCTTTGACCATTGGAGCTCCGAGACGGGCGGCCTCAGTGACGTCGGTTCAACATTCAACTCTGACGTACCCTCAGCAGCAGAAGCAGAAGCGGTCTTCCGCAATGGGTTGCACTGGGAAGCCAGGGCATGTGGTATCAGAGTTTTGCAGAGCACAGGGATTGTGCTTGGTTTGTGGTGCCCCGGACCACAGGGTTAGGAACTGCCCAAACATAGGGAGTTCCTCTTCATCAGCCTTCTCTAGTCCATCAGTTAGGGGACCAGCCCCAGTACCAGTCCAGCAGCAGCAGCAGTACCCGTTTCCGAGGCCCTTGCCATCTCAGGCCCAGGCATTCCAGCAGAAGAGACCGCAGCAATATGCCCAAGCCCAAGCCCTGATCCAGAGCTAACAGAGAAGTTTTCAGCAGAGGGGGCCCGCACCCAGAGGACATGGTCAAGTGCTGGCTTTGACCATGGGAGAAGAAGGATTGGCACCAGGTGAGGTGGTGGCAGGTAATATTCTCATCAACACCTTTTCGGCTTCAGTGTTATTTGATTCTGGTGCATCATATTCATTTATGTCTGCACGATTCGCGACATGGATAGGACTGGATCCCGAGTCATTATCAGTAAGGCTTAATATACTTACTGGTAATGGTCTTATGGGAGTAGATATAGTGTTTTTCTCGTGTCGAATCGTAGTTAGCGGTAGAGAATTCCTCGCTAGATTGATAGAGTTCCCGATGGCCGATTATGATATAGTCTTAGGGATGGATTGGTTGAGAGACCAGTATGCTAGGATAGACTGCCATATTGGCAAGGTTGTTTTTAGCTTTTCCGACGGGCCATAGTTTTTCTTTTCCCGAGGCGAAGTTGAACCTTCTCCTCCGGTATTGCGGATGGCAGTAGCCGCAGTGCAGTTACCCCAGGTCATTGAAGAGTTTCCAAATATTTTCCAGAAGCGCTTCCAGGAATGCCGCCAGAGCGAAAGATCGAGTTCACCATAGACTTGATCCCAGGGACAGCCCCAGTGTCGGAGAGAGTCTACAGGATGGCGCCGTCAAAGTTAGAGATATTGTACAAGATGATTAAAGAACTCAGAACCAAGGGATTCATTCGTGCTAGTGGATTGCCTTGGGGAGCCCGATGCTTCTTGTGAAAAAGAAGGATAGTACGTCCAGATTATGTGTAGATTATCGTACCTTGAACTCAGTGACAATCAAGAACAGATACCCTCTCCCGAGGATAGATGACTTGTTTGATCAACTCAAGGGGGCAGCCGTATTCTCGAAGATCGACTTGCGATCAGGATACCATCAGATCAGAGTCATAGAGCAGGACATCCCAAAGACAGATTTCAGATCGAGGTACGGACATTGGGAGTTTCTTGTTATGCCATTTGGAGCAACCAAACGTCGGCTGTATTCATGGACCTCATGAATCGTATCTTCATGCCTTATTTGGATCAGTTTGTGATTGTGTTCATAGACGACATCCTGGTCTACAGCAAGTACAAAGCGAAGCATGAGCAGCATCTCTGTGTGGTCCTCCAGATTCTCAGAGAGCACCAGTTGTATGCCAAGTTTAGTAAATGTGAGTTCTGGCTCGATCGCATTTCCTACTTAGGTCATATTATCACCATAGGAGGAGTAGAAGTGGATCCCCAGAAGATAGTAGCCATTGAGACATGGCCAGTACCTAACACAGTTGCAGAAGTTCGCAGTTTTTTTGGCTTGGCCGGCTACTATCGACGATTTATTTCAGACTTTGCTCGGATTTCAGCGCCATTGACCCAGTTGACCCGCAAAAATGTGCAGTTTGCTTGGACAACAAAATATCAGGATTCTTTTGAGAAGTTAAAGCGAGGTTTGATGACATCACCCATTCTCACGCTTCCAGATAGGACCGGAGGATTTTCAGTATATTGTGATGCTTCAGGCAGAGGTTTAGGATGTGTTTTGATGCAGCATGGGAAGGTAATATCTTATGCGTCACGCTAACTTCGTGATCATGAGAGTAATTACCTAACCTATGACTTGGAACTGGCAGCAGTAGTATTTGTACTAAGTTGTGGAGGCACTACTTGTACGGAGATAGGGTGGAGATTTTCATCGACCACAAGAGCCTGAAGTATGTTTTCACCCAGAAGGATCTTAACATGTGTCAGAGGAGGTGGCTAGAGCTACTTGTAGATTATGATGTCAACCTGCAGTATCACCTAGGGAAGGCCAATATAGTAGCAGATGCGTTGAGCAGGAGAGCCGAAGTTTATTTCCTCACAGCGCAACCAGAGCTATTAGCAGATCTTCAAAAGATGGGTATAGAAGTAGTCCTTCCTACCATTGTGGCATTGATGGCAAGCATGCAAGTTCAGTCCACTATAGTCGAGAGGATCCGGATGGCGCAGTCAATAGATTCTAAGCTTCAGCGACTCAGAGCCGAGTGTGAGGCAGGACGAAGACCAGAGTTGAGTATTCATGAAGATGGTACACTTCGACATGGGAAGCGTCTATGTGTACCTAGTGGAGATATCAGACAAGAGATCATGGCAGAAGCTCACAGTTCTCAGTATTCCGTTCATCCTGGTGGTACAAAGATGTACCGCGATATCCGTTAGCACTTTGATGGAATGGCATAAAGAGAGAGATAGCCCGGTTTGTCTCTCGATGTTTGGTTTGCCAACAAGTTAAAGCTGAACATCAGAGGCCAACAGGACTTCTTCAGTCCTTGTCGATTCCAGAATGGAAATGGAAGCATATAACCATAGATTTCATGACTGGATTTCCTAGGTCACCGGCCGGAAGAGATGCTATTTGGGTTATTATAGACAGGCTCACGAAGGTGGCTCACTTTCTCCCATTCAAAGTGGGTCCCACATTCTGGGTCAACGGGACTTTTTGACGCCGACTCATCGGAATCCAATTCCGGAGATACCGTTGAGTTCGTATCATCATTCTGGACTCGTTGGCATATAATTTGCTAGGTTTTGGTGGACATTGGATCCGGTACGCATTTCGGTGAAAGTCGGATACCAATATCCGGGTCAACGGGTCATTTTGGGATCGGCTCATCGGAATCCAATTTCGGAGATACCGTTGAGTTCGTATCATTCTGGACTCGTTGACAGGTAGTTTGCTGAGTTTTGAGAACATTGGCTCCAGCATGCATTTCCGTACAAACCGAAATTCCAAGTTCTGGTCAACGGACCAAATTGAGATCGGGTCAACGGAATCCAATTCTGGAGTTACCGTTGGGTTCGTATCGTCATTCTGGTTTTGTGGACATATAATTTGTTATATTTTGTAGACTTATTTTCTTGTACGTTTTTCGGTGCAAAACGGCTCCGACACGGACACCGTTTTGACCCGAAATTACCTTTTTGCCCTTGTGTCCAAATTGGACCGATGGGTAGGCTATCCAAGCTAATTTGACCATTCTGGACACGTTGGCGATGTTTATTTCATCGTCCGACAATGTTTGTTGATAGTTTCTCTGAGTTTAACCTTTTTATAATTAATTAATAATTAATTCTTATAATGTTCGTATTTCGGGATTAGTACAACGAAACTGAGCTCAGTCAATTCCAGTGATCTCACATCGCTGAAATTGACAAGATGGACACGTGGATCACTATAATAAGATTATCAACTTTACCGTTGATCTTCTTATCTCAATTTGCGTGTCGTAAGTTTCGACGTACAAATAACGAAGTGCACTTTATATCTTTAATAATTAGACTAGAATTGACCCTGTTTGACCAGAGTTGACCAGTTGACCTAAAGTCAACTGTAAGTCAACACTTGACCTAGTTTGACTAGATTATTGGCCGGAGTTGACCTAGAGTTGTTTTGACTTAGAAGAACCTAGGACAAAATAGATTGCTTGTAGAGATTTATTTATTAAAACTTGAACACCTTGTAACCTGTATTGCTTTAAATAGGACTCTGTGGCTTCAGTTGGACCCCCTATACTTATCAGATGTTCAGGTTATCAGGCGAGTACATTCTCTGATCATTTATATCCTGCTTAGAATTATTCCTGCATTAAATTACTTTTCTTGTTACTGTCCGTTGGTCACACGGATTGGTACTATATGGATCCCTTCTTAAATGTTATCCTTAGGGAGCATCGGGTACTCATGTTCTGTGCGTTTCACTTACATGGCATATCACTATGCTTTTATTGGTTCATTGATCACTTGTGACATGTACTCTCTGATCACAGAGTCTTCCTTGAATCCTTATCCCATTTATTGGGTCTCCTAGAATCCCCATTTATGGGACATCCATGTACCACCCTTCGGGGGCCTTGCATGGAAATAACATAACCTGGTTGGATCCTTGTGTATGATTGGGGTACGGGGGAGTAGAAGTGGACATGTGAATAATACACCATTAGTATCTTATCAGAATCATTCCGTAGTGTCTTATCAGAATCATCCCATGCCATTTACATGTCCATGTTTTACTCTGACTCACTAGTCACTGCTAGTTCTCTATGTATAGTAGATATTTCTATTACAGTTCTCTCTCTGTTTACATACTGCATTTCTTTCAGTACCTGTATCTGTCACCCCCAGTTTCCAGAAACAAGGGTTTTTATCATTTTCATTTTTATTATTTTAAAAATTATTTATTTATTTATTGTATATTTTGGGGTTATTTGAGTCGGGTTCGAATTTCAGCTCAATCCGACTTGAAACGGGGACCCGGGGTAGTTTAACTTTAGTGGACCCACACACTAGTTAGCCATGGCCCACATGTCATTTATTTTAGCTAGTGACTAGGCTAATTTATTTGGATTAGGATTTATTTGATTAGTGTGTTAGAATGACAAAACTAGCCCCGACTTAAACCCTTTTCCTAATACTAATAGAATAGGCTAGAGTGGGGTTTTAGGCATTTCAAAAATGGACCATAGCAGCCCATATGGCCGGCCAAGTGAGGAGGGGATAGGCATGGGTTCATTTCATTATTTCACTCTTCCATTCTCTCTCTTGTTCTTCCCCAAATTTCTAGAGAGCAACCCCTAGTGATTTCATCTCCAAATCAACCCCTCCTTCCACCAAATCTTCTTCTTTCCTTCTCTACTCCATGAAAGGAGGGTGCTAGCCAAGTTTGGAAGGATTCGGAGCCGGTTCGTGTCCTATTGGAATCTCTACGTGTCGGTGACGTGTCGGAAGGCTTTTTCTTTTAAATCTCTCTCCCGAAAGGTATAACCTCTCCTCTAAACCATCCTTTCATGCATATAGGTCTATTTTGAACCCGTAGGAATAACCCCCATGGTTGTGTGTCCATTTGAGTCCATTTCGTGTCCATTTGGACACTTGTAGAGGTGTCCTATGTGTAGGTTTGTGTCCATGTGGGAAAAACCCCTATTTGGACACATGGGGAATTGTTTATATATTGATTTTGTATTGTTCTAATATTTATTCCAGATTTTACTTTGTGTTTAGATTGAGTTTTTCTAATGTATCATAGTGTATCATATTACCTATATCATATACACATATATGGTGATATATATATCTCTATAGTATATATATATATATATATATATATATATATAATATATATATATATATATATAATATGGTTGATATATATGTGGATATATATGTGATATATGTGTGTGTATATGTGTTTGGTGGGGGTTATAGTGGTCGGCCTTTTAGCTCAGTTGGTTAGAGCATATAGGTGTGTGTGTATATGTTAGAGTAGAAGGAGAATTGATGGTGTAGGAGTGGTGTTGAGAATTTGTGAGTGAGAGAATTAGAGAGTGATATGTGAGTGAAGTATTGAGAGTGATAGAGGCATAGAGAGAGTGTAGAGAGGGTGAATAGATGGTGGAGTTGAAGGGGGAGGAACCAACTGAAAACAGCCCTTCAAGACAGTCCCAAAACCAGTCAAAAACCTGTCATCAATGGCCCCTTGTCCAGTCCATGTTTAGCCTATAGGCAGGCTTCAAATATCAGTCCCCATCCAGTCCCTTAAACCCATCTACTGCCATGTTTCACACCTATTGGGACTGTCCCATACCAGCTTTGATAGCCCTAAGCACAGCCCCATGTTTAGCCTCCATAACAGCCTACACAAACCCCATGACAGTCCCTAACAGCCTATACAACCCCCACAAACCTGTACAAAAACAGCCCTTAAATCCCATGTTTAACCCCCATATGTTGTCCAACATTCAACCCATACACCATTGCAAATCAGTCCCCTACCAACATACTTTGCAGTCCTATAAAACCCCATTTACAGCCATGTAAATCAGTCCTAGTATTCAGCCACTAATAGCCCCAATGTGCTGTCTAGAAATTGCCCTGAACATCACTACATTTCAGTCCTATTTCACCCCAAAACCAAGCCTCAAACCCACTCCATAGTAGCCTATATAACACCCTATATCTGTCCCCAAAAAAACCCTTGTAAACACCACATTAGCCCCTATTTTAGACTGAAAATCCAGTCCTACATTCACCTTTGTGTGTGTGGTTGTGAGCCATTTGTGAGTGTGTGTGAGTTTGTATAGGAACCTATAGATGAGCCAATAGGTAGCTATTTGCCTAAGTGTATGTGAACCTATATGTGACCATATGTTGTGGGTGAGTGAGCTAGTTAGAGTGTGTGTATGTGAGCTTATATATATGTACTTATATATATATGAGTTATATATATTTGTGTGGGTGGGTTTATATATGTATTATGAGTGAGAATGGTATAAGGGTAAGGTAATGGGTAATGGCCAACATGTACCATAAGATGACTTAGATGACCTAAATACTGGGATTTCTTGGCAGGTAATGTTAGTATAGGACGGTATCTAGCTATCCTAGGAAACCTAGGCTAGTATTCCTAGGTTAGAGTGGTATTGGACAAGGTATTGGTATTTACCTTGGTAAGGGAAATTTAGGTAATGCATAGAAATAGGGTATTTGAGTTTGGAGTCTAAGATAGAGTTAGAACTTGGTTCCCTTGGTTGGTAATGATCAAATATAGTGCTCCTAGACTAGTTTTGACGTTGGTTGACCATTTTGACCAAAAATCAACAAAAGTCAACCGAGAGTCAAACTTAGCCTTTAAGCGACCAGATTTGACCAAACCAAACCAGAGTTGGCCAGTTAACTGAAAGTCAACAGTTGGTCAACATGTGACTTGTTTGACCTAGGGTTGACTCCATGTTGACCAGAGTTGACTTTTTGACCAAAAGTCAACTGTAAGTCAACCCTTGACCCAAATTGACCTAGTTTGACTTGGATTGATTTCCTATGACCTGTTTGACCTTGATTGTCCTAGTGTGACCTAGTTTGGCTTAGTATGACCTAGTGTGACCTAGTTTAGCTTGGTGTGACTTAGGTTTGACCTAGATTGACCTAGAATTCAATTAGAATGCATTGAATTATATCTTATTATTATTTTAGACTCATAGTGACTTGTGCTGTTCTATAGGAGACAGATACCACTCCTCGGACAGTATATTCTCTTCAGACACTCAGGATATCAGGCGAGTACATCTCTGACCGTTTCATACTTGTCTGGATTTACATTCTTGCTCTAGATTACTGTACTTGATGCTGACACGTTGTTATCACGGATTGGTACTATACGGATCTTCTTTTTGGGATGTTATCCCCTTGTATTCACTAGATACATATTGTGATGTGCGTTTCACTTCCATATTGTATTTATTGAATACCTATATCCTTGTATACTCCTTGTGCATATTGTACTCTCAGTATCACATGAGTCCCAGGGATAGACCATTGTACTCTATTGTATAACATTGTACAATTATTGTATAACATTGTATATCTATTGTAATATTGTACATCCATTGCATAACATTGTACACTATTGTGCAAGATAACGTAACAGAAGTGGATCCTTGTGTATTGATTGGGAAGGGAGAGTAGAATTGGTTATGTACTCAAATCCTATTGTACAACATTGTAAACTATTGTATATGTCTATTGTATACTCACGTACAATAGAGTTACCATTGCATTTTCCTAGCCCGTTTATAACCAGATTGTACTCTAAATCACATGTTCCTTACAGTTCTTACTTATCATATTTAGATATTTCCTGTTATCAAATCACTACTGTTTTTCATATACCTTCTTCTTTCAGCGTTTCATGGACTTTACTCTATTGCATGCTTTATATTTCCTAACTCGATATGAACTGCGTGAGATGTTTTGTGCTCACTCCCGTCCTGACTGGACCTGTTAAAAATATTACAGAGGGTGAGGATGAGGCCTGCGTAGACACCTACAATGGGACAGCTGTAGATGCCATGTGTGACCCGGATTTCCAGCCTGATCCACTAGCTTAGAGACTGAGGCTCTCTAGTCTAGGTTTTCTATTCTGTCTTTGAGATCTGATTGTATATATTATTTCATATTCAGTAGTGGGACTTGTATTCTGATGTTTGTAGAGATGTTATTTCAGACACTTAGACTCTTGCTGTGATGTATTTTTCTTCCATTCCAGTATTTATCTATCTATCTTCATATTTTTCATTCTTCTTAGATGTGATTGAGACTGTATATTGCTATGTCCTCCATTCGGAGTGTATATACTGTACAGGTACCTTTATATTGTTAGATGATTGACCTAGGACAGCGTTCTACTGCCGACACTGCGGCGTAGGCTGGGCGTTGTTACGTTCTCGTATCCTCACGTGGGTGCGGGTCATGACAGTATCTTACTTTACTGCATGATTATATTTTCTAACCTGCTATGATCTGTTGAGATATACTGTACTCGCTCCAGTCCTGACTGGACCTGTTGATAAATTTTACAGATAGCCTGGAGGTTGCCTGCTAGCCTAGGAGACACATTAGAGGTGTTTAGATAGTTATTTCAATTGTCTGGAGTTGTATTTACTTTATGGATTACTGTATCTGAGTTTGAAGATTTGAGATGTATTTCTAGATTTGTGTATCTTATACACTTAGATTTCTTTCTGTTGTACCTCTTTTGGATTTCATGTTTTATCTACTTATCATGCTCTACCTTAGATGTGATTGAGTCTGTATCTGCTATGTTACCCCCATTCGGGGAGTATAAACTGCTTAGCATTATAGTTAAATGTTGTGACCTAGGATAGCGTTCTACCGCCGATACTGCGGCGTAGGCTGGGCGTAGTTACGTTCTCGTACCCTAACAGTGGGTGCGGGTGGTGACACATTTTTAGTGGTGGCCCATGCAGGTCGAGTTTATGTAGTGGTATTCGAACTAGAGTACCACTACAGCCTGCAGTAGGACTAGGATATATTTGAAGGTACTCAATCACAATTAGGATCCCTTGAGAGATTCCTGGGACGACCCTTGAGATCTTGTTTAACTCCAATTTGAAAACTCTTTTTCCTTGATTTAATTTATCTTTACTTTCTGTTGTTGAATTTGATTTTGATGTATTATTATTGAATTTGAGTTTGTATTTATTGATTTTGATGAAGATTGTTGAATTTTGAATCTTGATGTTAGCTATAGCATCCGAGTTTGTAGTTATATGATTTGAAGGATTTTGTTCATTTTTGAATCTTGATGTTCGTTGATAAATTTGATTTTTGGGTATTCATTGTTGATTTAAATTAAATTTTGTCAAGATGAAATTATATGGGCTAGGTCATCTAAGTTTTGGAATCTAGTCTTCTATAGTCACATTAGCCAGCATGGTGAGGACATATAGTCTGATTTTGGATATATTTCTCGGGTGTGGGAATTTAAGGTTTTCGCAGCCAAGCTAGCGGCACCGCGAAAATGTTAAATACCACGATTCTAGAGGTATGTGCCTAAGTCGAGGACTCTGTGATTATCATAGCCTTGCTTACTAGTATGACGAGGATTTAGAGTACCATAATTTTGGATAGACGCATATGATTATCAGACTGTACCTTAAATGCTTTTGAACATATTTGCTACTTTTGTTTCAGTCATTCAAAAAAAAAGGAAGAGAATTATTGTTGTTTTGTTTTGTTTTGCTTCTCATTGTTTACTTAGGAGTAGCTTGTGTAACTTCTTGCTATAAGATTCTACATACAATAAATTGATGACTTTGCTAGACCTTATCTTGGATTTGATAATTTAGCTCTGGGTTTCAAAATGGTTCCTTTTTAAACAGATAAGCAGGACAGATTCTAATACCATTCTTCCCTGCCAATATTTTATTTCCATCATTCTTTCTTATAAAACTGTCTTGATTTCGTCAATCACCTGCTTACGATCTTGGTAGGAATCTAAATGTTGGTCTTAACATAGAATTAAATTTTTATATTGGGACATGAAATATATATGAATATAATAGCAGACACATTCCTGACACTTATGCATGCTACACTTGATTTCCACCTATCTGAATACATATAATATGTCGTTAACGTTTAAATTTTCAAAATCCCAATATTACTGGTTTTCTGCTTTTCCAGTTTAAATTTGTAATTTAATATAAATTTCATGTTATAGTTTTGTTTATATTACTGCACATGTATGTTATATACAAGGTTGAAATTTTTAGGGAAATTGGTTGAGTTTTGTGTTTAAAATTGTCAAATCTAAGACTGTGTACATATTAACCCTTAATACTGGATTTTTAAATGATTAGTTCAAATTGATTGTTTAAATGTAATATTTAGAGCTGTGTACATTGTTGTATGTAGGGATATAATGTTAGGTTTCATATTCTTACATGTTAGGTTGTGATAAACATTGAGTTGGTTTTGATGTTCAATTTTTTTCAAAATTCTGAAAAATGAATACATGTTAACATTTTTACATTGATTTCAAATGTTTAGTTTAATTTCAGATTTAACATGTAATATTGAACTGTATGCGTAGATAAGTGTATGGATAGTATGTTAGGGTTTCATTTATATCATGTTAGGATGTATTGGGAGCATTGAGATTGGTTGTGACGTTTCAAAATCCTAAATCTGAAACTGCGTTATGTTCATATTACCCTGGTTTAAATGTTAGCTCATTTAGATTTTGTATGTAAATGATGAACTAAAACTGGGTTTAACCTTTCAATACTAAGCTATAACCCTGTACAAGGACACACACACACCCTAACTTAGTATACGCTGTCATGTAGCCTAACATTCCTCTCTGTTATGTTCATATACCTGTATAGATATATAGAGTTTATGCATACATGTTATAATGTATATAGATACATAACTAAATCTCTACCTCTTATAGATGTATATGGTTAGCCATGCATGTTATGAGTAATAGGTTGTGTATTGTAGATTGTTAACCAATATGCCATGAGTAGTGTAACTGGATAGCTATTATTTGAAGCCCAAATCCTCATATACAATTTCATGAATATTTCACCTACACACATGCCTACTATCTAACCATATGAACATGTTCACATACGCCATACACACACAAACCACATAACATTACATAATGCTAGTTTTCCCTCTCTAACGCTCCCTATATTATATATTGTGATTGGATTTTAATGTAATCAACTTTCGTTAATTAAACTTGTGATTTTGATTTTCTTAGGATAGTACCCCTTTAGATGATTGGTAGTTACCTTTCTTTATTTTTTTTATGAGTACCAACTTTCACATAGGATGGTAGACTGTCTTACAGTTTTGATGATTTGTTATTTCTGTATCTTTTCCAGTTTAGCACTCTAGATTTCTTGTGTGTTTTGATACCCTATGACCGTTTCGGTTAGCATGACTAGTATACCTAGATGAGACTTAACTACCACCGTATGCCATGACCCTGTATGCCGTTCTTTTTTTGATGGTATGATTGTTTAAGTTCCGGGACTTGATTGTGGAGGTTTGACCTAGAAGGAGTATGAACATTTTAATTTCGAGGACGAAATTTTTATAAGGTGGGTAGGATGTGAGCATCCTGAATTTCAGGTTGATTTTTTTAATTTTATTTTTCTGATTGTTTAGTTTTAATAAATAATTTATTCTGTTTATTTATCTGTAAGTGTGCTTTTCCGTGCCTTTGATATTTGGAGTGTCAGGGATGTTCAACTCTGGAAATCTTCTTCACGAGTTTTGGAGTGGACAGGATTACCTTCATGATGGTATATAGTGTCTCACTCAAACTTGTTCCTTTGTACTCTTTTTGCTTCGCAGAACTTCGGGTCAATTTAGACCATTTGATCATTAATTGATTTTTCCACTCTTTTCCTCGATCATTATTAGCACGTTACCGTGACTTTTAATTTGGGAGCGCAAGACCAGTCAGTTTCTTGAAACCAACTTCTCATGCATGATCTACTCGAGACGCTCGTCACCCATGACCTTCGTGTCCCACTCAGACACGCCATTTTGTGCTCCATTTGCTTCGCACAACTTTTCTGACACGTGACCCGATTTTATTTCATCCCACGGTGTCACATTCATTTTCCAACTTGATTTGTGGGTACCCTGTCGACCCAAAACCTGTCAGCCCCAATTATGGACATGGCCCACATTGAGCCTACTATTCGCCTGCCACTTGTGTCCCATTTATTGGAATCCCCATGTGCTACTTATTTACCATGATCATCGATACCTAATTTTTAATTCGATTATCGCATAATGTCTGATTTTGACCCAATCCGGCTCCACCGAGTCCAGCCCAGCTCCATGTTACTCTCCATCATAACCCCCTCCTATTTTTTTGTCCAAAAATATCAAGTACTCTTCTTTCTATTTTTCTATAATTAATAGAAATTTCTGTTGATTTTAAATTCCTTGGAATGACCAACTTTCCTACATTTAATCCTAGCCCTTGAATTCCTCTTTTAATCATATCCATTAATTTCCTCCATGAAACTTTTTCCCAATCCCATTAGCAGCCATAGACTGGCCCTAACTTTGAGAGATTATTTTCTCTCTCCTCCCTCTCTCACAATCATTTATTCATCTCCTCTCTCCCACTCTATTCAATTAAACCAACAACAACAACACCATCCTCAACACCAACAGCCCGACCACACTCCCTGGCCGAGCCTCCTGGCCCAGCCTCGCCGCCGGCCTCTGCCGTGGTCCACCGTCGACCACTCCTCCTTCATTCATCCTTCTCCTTCCCATTGAACAACCACCATCCAACACCATTCCGGCAACCACCATCATCATCCAAGCCATCACACCACCTCCACCGTCGCCATGGCCGCGAGCCACCACCTACACCGTCGCCGTGCCGGCCAGGCTGGCCCGCGCTCAGCTGCGCACGGCAGCAGCGCAACAGGGCACAGCGGTAGCAGCACAGCCACGGCACGCGCGCGTGCGGGCGTGGCGCCGCCGCCGTCGGCGGCCGTGACTCCGGCGACCCCCCCATGGGTGCGCCCACTCCGAAGAACAGCCCCTGACGGCCACCGTCCTCGGGATGCGCCGTCGAGACGATTCGTGCGTTTCGCACGAAGTTCCGTCGTGACGCGCGCGGAATCAAGTCCATTTTGGCGCTCCGTCGCAGCAACTTCGTGCGTATTTTCCCGGAAATCCGACCGTTGGATTGGCGATTTCTTTGCTCCGTCACGATCTCGGTATATCCACCTTCACCTGTCAATTTTCGTTCGTTAAATTTATCGTTTGATACAACAAAACCGGCCACCAAGTTGACCATTTAAATTGTATTAATTTTGGACAGTTTCGCGGGGTCAACTTCGTCAGCTTGTACCTCCTCCACCGCAGCTTCGTTTGGCATATTACCAGTTCCTGTGCGAAGCTGGTATAACCCTCTTACTACCCCTCCAGTTTTGTTTCATTGTGAGCTTGTTTGATTGGTGAATTCGACGCCAAAGTTGGTCGTCCGAATTCGTAATTTCCAACTTGTAAAATTCTATTTTTGAACACGGGACTCCAGATTTCATTTCTGACACCACCATTAGACTCGTGGCATCGTTCTGGCATTTTCATATAAAATTTGCTAGATTTGGAGAACGGGCCCTGACACTTTTCGGTGCAATGTGGGTCCCACATTCTGGGTCAATGGGACTTTTTGACGCGGCTCATCGGAATCCAATTTCGGAGATACCGTTGAGTTCGTATCATCATTCTGGACTCGTTGACATATAATTTGCTAGGTTTTGGTGGACATTAGATCCGGCACGCATTTCGATGCAAGTCGGATACCAATATCCGGGTCAACGGGTCATTTTGGGATCGGCATCGGAATCTATTTCGGAGATACCGTTGAGTTCGTATCATCATTCTGGACTCGTTGACAGATAGTTTGCTGAGTTTTGAGAACATTGGCTCCGGCACGCATTTCCGTGCAAACCAGAATTCCAAGTTCTGGTCAACGGACCAAATTGAGATCGGGTCAACGGAATCCAATTCTGGAGATACCATTGGGTTCGTATCGTCATTCTGGTTTTGTGGATAATTGTTAATTTTGTAGACTTGTTTTCTTGCACGTTTTTGGTGCAAAACGGCTCCGACACGGACACCGTTTTGACCCAAAATTACTTTTTGCCCTTGTGTCCAAATTGGACCGATGGGTAGGCTATCCTAGCTAAATTGACCATTCTGGACACGTTGGCGATGTTTATTCATCGTCCGATAATATTTGTTTATAGTTTCTCTGAATTTAACCTTTTTATAATTAATAATAATTAATTTTTAATGTTCGATTTCGAGATTAGTACAACGAAACTGAGCTCAGTCAATTCCAGTGATCTCACATCGCTGAAATTGACAAGATGGACACGTGGATCACTATAATAAGATTATCATCTTACCGTGATCTTCTTATCTCGATTGTGTGTCGTAAGTTTCGACGTACAAAAAACGAAGTACACTTTATATCTTTAATAATTAGACTAGAATTGACCCTGTTTAACCAGAGTTGACCAGTGACCCAAAGTCAACTGTAAGTCAACACTTGACCTAGTTTAACTAGATATTGGCCGGAGTTGACCTAGAGTTGTTTTGACTTAGAAGAACCTAGGATGAAATAGATGCTTGTAGAGATTTATTTATTACAACTTGAACACCTTGTAACCTGTGTTGCTTTAAATAGGACTCTGTGGCTTCAGTTGGACCCCCTATACTTATCAGCTGTTCAAGTTATCAGGCGAGTACATTCTTGATCATTTCATCCTGCTTAGAATTATTTCCTGCATTAAATTACTTATTGTTACTGTCACGTTGGTCACACGGATTGGTACTATGTGGATCCTTCTTGAGATGTTATCCTTAGGGAGCATCGGATACTTCATGTTCTGTGCGTTTCACTTACATGGCGTATCACTATGCTTCATTGGTTCATTGATCACTTGTGACATGTACTCTCATGATCACAAAGTCTTTCTTGAATCTTATCCCATTTATGGGTCTCCTAGAATCCTCATTTATGGGACATCCATGTACACCCTTCGGGGGATTGCATGGAATCATAACATAACCTGGTTGGATCCTTGTATATTGATTGGGGGTACGGGGGAGAGAAGTGGACATATGAATAATACACCAGTAGTATCTTATCAGAATCATTCCGTAGTGTCTTATCAGAATCATCCCATGCCATTTACATGTCCATGTTGTACTCTGACTCACTAGTCACTGCTAGTTCTCTATGTATAGTAGATATTTCAATTACAGTTCTCTCTCTGTTTACATACTGCATTTCTTTCAGTACCTGTATCTTACTTACTGCATGATTATTTTCTAACCTGCTATGATCTGTTGAGTTGTATTGTACTCGCTCCAGTCCTTACTGGACCTGTTAAATTTTACAGATAGCCTGGAGGTTGCCTGCTAGCCTAGAGAAGAACATTAGAGGTATTTAGATAGTTATTTCAATTGTCTGGAGTTGTATTTACTTTATGGATTACTGTATCTGAGTTTGGAGATTTGAGATATATTTCTGGATTTGTGTATCTTAGACACTTAGATTTCTCTCTGTTGTACCTCTTTTGGATTTCATGTTTTATCTATCCTTATCATGCTCTACCTTAGATGTGATTGAGTCTGTATCTGCTATGTCACCCCATTCGGGTAGTATAAACTGCTTAGCATTATATTGTTAAATGTTGTGACCTAGGACAGCGTTCTACCGCCGACACTGCGACGTAGGCTGGGCGTAGTTACGTTTTCGTACCCTAACAGTGGGTGCGGGTCGTGAACGTTTTTAGTGGTGGCCCATGCAGGTCGAGTTTATGTAGTGGTATTCGAACTAGAGTACACTACAGCCTGCAGTAGGACTAGGATATATTTTTGAAGGTACTCAATCACAATTAGGATCCCTTGAGAGATTCCTGGAACGACCATTGAGAATCTTGTTTAACTCCGATTTGAAAACTCTTTTCCTTGATTTGATTTATTTTACTTTCTGTTGTTGATTGATTGATTTTGATGTATTATTATTGAATTTGAGTTTGTATTTATTGATTTTGATGAAGATTGTTGAATTTTGAATCTTGATGTTAGCTATAGCATCGAGTTTGTAGTTATATGATTTGAAGGATTTTGTTCATTTTTGAATCTTGATGTTCGTTGATAAATTGATTTTTGGGTATTCATTGTTGATTTAAATTAAATTTTGTCAAGATGAAATTATATGGGCGAGGTCATCTAAGTTTTAGAATCTAGTCTTCTATAGTCACATTAGCCAGCATGGTGAGGATATAGTCTGATTTGGATATATTTCTCGGGTGTGGGAATTTAAGGTTTTCGCAGCCAAGCTAGCGGCACCGCGAAAATGTTAAATACCACGATTCTAGAGGTATGTGCCTAAGTCGAGGACTCTGTGATTATCGTAGCCTTGCTTACTAGTATGACGGTTAGAGTACCATAATTTGGATAGACGATGATTATCAGACTGTACCTTAAATGCTTTTGAACATATTTTGCTACTTTGTTTCAGTCATTCAAAAAAAAGGAAGAGAATTATGTTGTTTGTTTTGTTTTTGCTTCTCATGTTTACTTAGGAGTAGCTTGTGAAACTTCTTGCTAGAGATTCTACATAATACAATAAATTGATGACTTTGCTAGACCTTACTTGGATTTGATAATTTAGGTCTGGGTTTCAAAATGGTTCCTTCTTTTAAAAAGATAAGCAGTACAGATTCTAATACCATTTCTTCCCTGCCAATATTTTTATTTCCATCTTCTTTTCATAAAACTGTCTTGATTTCGTCAATCACCTGCTTGCGATCTTGGTAGGAATCTAAATGTTGGTCTTAACGTAGAATTAAATTTTTATATTGGGACATGAGAATATATATATGAATATATATAGCAGACACATTTCTGACACTTATACATGCTACACTTGATTTCCACCTATCTGAATACATATAATATGTCGTTAATGTTAAATTTTCAAAATTCCAATATTACTGGTTTTTGCTTTTCCAGTTTAAATTTGTAATTTAAATATAAATTTCATGTTATAGTTTTGTTTATATCACTGCACATGTATGTTATATACAAGATTGAAATTTTCAGGGAAATTGGTTGAGTTTTGTGTTTGAAATTGTCAAATCTAAGACTGTGTACATTAAACCCTTAATACTGGATTTTTAAATGATTAGTTCAAATTGATTGTTTTAAATGTAAATTTAGAGCTGTGTACATTGTTGTATGTAGGGATATAATGTTAGGTTTCATATCTTACATGTTAGGTTGTGATAAACATTGAGTTGGTTTTGATGTTCAATTTTTTTCAAAATCCTGAAAACTGAATACATGTTAACATTTTTACATTGATTTTAAATGTTTAGTTCAATTTCAGATTTAACATGTAATATTGAACTGTATGCGTAGATAAGTGTATGGATAGTATGTTAGGGTTTCATTTATATCATGTTAGGATGTATTGGGAGCATTGAGATTGGTTGTGACGTTTCAAAATCCTAAATCTGAAACTGCGTTATGTTCATATTACCCTGGTTTAAATGTTTGCTCATTTCAGATTTTGTATGTAAATGTGAACTAAAACTGGGGTTAACCTTTCAATACTAAGCTATAACCATGTACAAGGACACACACACCCCCTAACTTAGTATACACTGTCATGTAGCCTAACATTTCCTCTCTATGTTATGTTCATATACCTGTATAGATATATATAGAGTTTATGTATACATGTTTAATGTATATAGATACATAACTAAATCTCTACCTCTTTATAGATGTATATGGTTAGCCATGCATGTTATGAGTAAATAGGTTGTGTATTGTAGATTCTTAACCAATATGCCATGAGTAGTGTAACTGGATAGCTATTGTTTGAAGCCCAAATCCTCATATACAATTTCATGAATATTTCACCTACACATGCCTACTATCTAACCATATGAACATGTTCACATATGCCATACACACACAAACCACATAACATTACATAATGCTAGTTTTCCGTCTCTAACGCTCCCAATATTATATTGTGATTGGATTTCAATGTAATCGACTTTCGTTAATTAAACTTGTAATTTTCATTTTCTTGGGATAGTACCCCTTTAGATGATTGGTAGTTACCTTTTTTTTTTTTTTATGAATACCAGCTTTCACATAGGATGGTAGACTGTCTTACAGTTTTGATGATTTGTTATTTCTGTATCTTTTCCAGTTTAGCACTCTAGATTTCTTGTGTGTTTTGATACCCTATGACCGTTTCGGTTAGCATGACTAGTATACCTAGATGAGACTTAACTACCACCGTATGCCGTGACCCTGTATGCCGTTCTTTTTTTGATGGTATAATTTGTTTAAGTTCCGGGACTTGATTGTGGGGGTTTGACCTAGAAGGAGTATGAACATTTTAATTTCGAGGACGAAATTTTTATAGGGTGGGTAGGATGTGAGCACCCTGAATTTCGGGTTGATTTTTTTATTTTATTTTTCCGATGTTTAGTTTCAATAAATAATTTATTCTGTTTATTTATCTGTAAGTGTGCTTTTTCGTGCCTTTGATATTTGGAGTGTAAGGGATGTTCAACTCTGGAAATCTTCTTCACGAGTTTTAGAGTGGACAGGATTACCTTCATGATGGTATATAGTGTCTCACTCAAACTTGTTCCCTTGTACTCTTTTTGCTTCGCAGAACTTCGGGTCGATTTAGACCATTTGATCATTAATTGATTTTCCCACTCTTTTCCTCGATCATTATTAGCACGTTACCGTGACTTTTAATTTGGGAGCGCAAGACCAGTCAGTTTATTGAAACCAACTTCTCATGCATGATTTACTCGAGACGCTCGTCACCCATGACCTTCATGTCCTACTCAGACACGCCATTTTGTGCTCCATTTGCTTCGCACAACTTTTCTGACACGTGACCCGATTTTATTTCACCCCACGGTGTCACATTCATTTTCCAACTTGATTTGTGGGTACCCTGTCGACCAAAACCTGTCAGCCCCAATTATGGACATGGCCCACATTGAGCCTACTATCCGCCTGCCACTTGTGTCCCATTTATTGGAATCCCCATGTGCTACTTATTTACCCATGATCATCGATACCTAATTTTTAATTCGATTATCGCATAATGTCTGATTTTGACCCAATCCGGCTCCACCGAGTCCAGCCCAGCTCCATGTTACTCTCCATCAACACCCTCATATTTTCTTGCCCAAAAATATCAAGTACTCTTCTATCTATTTTTCTATATCTAATAGAAATTTGTTGATTTTAAATTCCTTGGAATGACCAACTTCCCTACATTTAATCCTAGCCCTTGAATTCCTCTTTTAATCATATCCATTAATTTCCTCCATGAAACTTTTTCCTAATCCCATTAGCAGCCATAGGCCAGCCCTAACTTTGAGAGATTACATTTTCTCTCTCCTCCCTCTCTCACAATCATTCATTTATTTATCTCCTCTCTCTCCTACTCTATTCAATTAAACCAACAACAACAACAACATCCTCAACACTAACAGCCCGACCACACTCCCCTGGCCGAGCCCCCTGGTCCAGCCTCATCGTCGGCCTCCGCCGTGGTCCACCGTCGACCACTCCTCCTTCATTCCTCCTCCTTCCCATTGAACAACCACCATCCAACACCATTCCGGCCACCACCATCATCATCCAAGCCATCACCACCACCTCCACCACCGCCATGGCCGTGCGCCACCTCCCACGCCATCGCCGTGCCCGGCCAGGCCGGCCAGCACTCAGCTGCGCACGGTATCAGCGCAACAGCGCACAGCAGCAGCAGCACAGCCATGGCGCGCGCGTGCGGGCGTGGCCGCCGTGACTCCGGCGACCCCCCCATGGGTGCGCCCCACTCCGACGAGCAGCCCCCTGATGGCCACCGTCCTCCGGGACGCGCCGTCGAGACGATTCGTGCGTTTCGCACGAAGTTCCGTCGTGACGCGTGCGGAATCAAGTCCATTTTGGCGCTCCGTCGCAGCAACTTTGCGCACATTTTCCCGGGAATCCGACCGTTGGATCGGCGATTTCTTTATCCCGTCACGATCTCGGTATATCCACCTTCACTCTTGTCAATTTTCGTCCGTTAATTTTATCGTTTGATACATCAAAACCGGCCACCAAGTTGACCGTTTAAATTGTATTTTGGACAGTTTCGCGGGGTCAACTTCGTCAGATCTACCTCCTCCATCGCAGCTCCGTTTGGCGTGCTACCAGTTCCTGTACGAAGCTGGTATAACCCTCTTACTATCCCTTCAGTTTCGTTTCATTGTGAGCTTGTTTGATTGGTTGAATTCGACGCCAAAGTTGGTCGTCCGAATTCGTAATTTCCAACTTGTAAAATTCTATTTTTGAACACGGGACTCCAGGTTTCATTTCTGACACCACCATTAGACTCGTGGCGTCGTTCTGGCATTTTCATATAAAATTTGTTAGATTTGGAAAACGTGGGCCCTGACACGTTTTTCGGTGCAAAGTGGGTCCCATATTCTGGGTCAACGGGACTTTTTGATGCCGGCTCGTCGGAATCCAATTCCGGAGATACCGTTGAGTTCGTATCATCATTCTGGACTCGTTGACATATAATTTGCTAGGTTTTAGTAGACATTGGATTCGGCACGCATTTCGGTGCAAGTCGGATACCAATATCCGGGTCAACGGGTCATTTTGGGATCGGCTCATCGGAATCCAATTCCGGAGATGCCGTTGAGTTCGTATCATCATTTTGGACTCGTTGACAGGTAGTTTGCTGAGTTTTGAGAATATTGGCTCCGGCACGCATTTCTGTGCAAATCGAAATTCCAAGTTCCAGTCAACGGACCAAATTGAGATCGGGTCAACGGAATCCAATTCTGGAGATACCGTCGGGTTCGTATCGTCATTCTGGTTTTGTGGACATATAATTTGTTATATTTTGTAGACTTATTTTCTTGCACGTTTTTCGGTGCAAAACGGCTCCGACACGGACACCGTTTTAACCCGAAATTACCTTTTTGCCCTTGTGTCCAAATTGGACCGATGGGTAGGCTATCCTAGCTAATTTGACCATTCTGGACACGTTGGCGATATTTATTTCATCGTCCAACAATGTTTGTTGATAGTTTCTCTGAGTTTAACCTTTTTATAATTAATTAATTAATTCTTATAATGTTCGTATTTCGGGATTAGTACAACGAAACTGAGCTCAGTCAATTCCAGTGATCTCACATCGCTGAAATTGACAAGATGGACATGTGGATCACTATAATAAGATTATCAACTTTACCGTTGATCTTCTTATCTCGATTTACGTGTCGTAAGTTTCGACGTACAAATAACAAAGTACACTTTATACCATTTATAATTAGACTAGAATTGACCATATTTGACCAGAGTTGACCAGTTGACCCAAAGTCAACTGTAAGTCAACACTTGACCTACTTTGACTAGATTATTGGCCGGAGTTGACCTAGAGTTGTTTTGACTTAGAAGAACCTAGGATAAAATAGATTGCTTGTAGAGATTTATTTATTGCAACTTGAACACCTTGTAACCTGTGTTGCTTTAAATAGGACTCTGTGGCTTCAGTTGGACCCCCTATACTTATTAGCTGTTCAGGTTATCAGGCGAGTACATTCTCTGATCATTTCATATCCTGTTTAGAATTATTTCCTGCATTAAATTACTTTACTTGTTACTGTCACGTTGGTCACACGGATTGGTACTATATGGATCCCTTCTTGAGATTTTATCCTTAGGGAGCATCGGGTACTTCATGTTCTGTGTGTTTCACTTACATGGCGTATCACTATGCTTCATTGGTTCATTGATCACTTGTGACATGTACTCTCATGATCACAGAGTCTTCCTTGAATCCTTATCCCATTTATTGGGTCTCCTAGAATCCCCATTTATGGGTCATCCATGTACCACCCTTCGGGGGCCTTGCATGGAATCATAACATAACCTGGTTGGATCCTTGTGTATTGATTGGGGGTACGGGGGAGTAGAAGTGGACATGTGAATAATACACCAGTAGTATCTTATCAGAATTATTCCGTAGTGTCTTATCAGAATCATCCCATGCCATTTACATGTCCATGTTGTACTCTGACTCACTAGTCACTGCTAGTTCTCTATCTATAGTAGTATTTCTATTACAGTTCTCTCTCTGTTTACATACTGTATTTCTTTCAGTACATGTATCTTACTTTACTGCATGATTATATTTTCTAACCTGCTATGATCTATTGAGATGTACTGTACTCGCTCCAGTCCTGACTGGACCTGTTGATAAATTTTACAGATAGCCTGGAGGTTGCCTGCTAGCTTAGAGGAGACACATTAGAGGTGTTTAGATAGTTATTTCAATTGTCTAGAGTTGTATTTACTTTATGGATTACTGTATCTGAGTTTGGAGATTTGAGATGTATTTCTGCATTTGTGTATCTTAGACACTTAGATTCTCTCTGTTGTACCTCTTTTGGATTTCATGTTTTATCTATCCTTATCATGCTCTACCTTAGATGTGATTGAGTCTGTATCTGCTATGTCACCCCCATTCGGGGAGTATAAACTGCTTAGCATTATATTGTTAAATGTTGTGAGCTAGGACAGCGTTCTACCGCCGACACTGCGGCGTAGGCTGGGCGTAGTTACGTTCTCGTACCCTAACAGTGGGTACGGGTCGTGACATGGAGCGAGTAGGTGATGTATCCTATCGTCTCGCTCTTCCGCCGTCGCTACATGAGGTGCATGACGTGTTCTATGTATCCCAATTATGATGGTATATCCCGGACCCGAGCCATATCCGGGATTATTCAGAATTGGTTGTTGGTACCAACCTTTCGTATGAGGAGAGGCCCGTGTCTATATTTGATCGGAGAGAGAAGATACTCAACAACAAGACTATTAGTTTAGTCCGTGTTGCTTGGGTCATCACTCTTTGGGTGAGTCGACATGGGAGCGTGTGGATGATATCCGATCGCGATATCCTGACCTTTTTGACTCGTAAGGTATAATGTCTTCTTATGCCTTATGTCCTCGATTTCCTTGCTTGCATGAATGATTGCTTGATTGATTGCTTAGTATAGCTTGTCTGTGATTAGTATAACCTGTCCTTGCCTCTCTAGCCTCTTAATTAAAATTCTGAGGACGGAATTCTTTTAAGGTGGGTAGAGTTGTAACGACCGTGGTTCGTATTACGTATTTTGGTAATACGTATACGTATTTTGATTCATGGCATGTCTCATTGCATGGTTTATTGTGGTATCTCATTGATTGGTTCGGTTTGCATGGTTCGGCTTGGCTTGGTTCTTCATGTGGACTAACCCCACCTACCACCCTCTTTTCCTTTATTAGCCGCCTACTCTCCCTCTCTTCATTTACTTTTCATTAACATTCTTCTTCCTCACCATTACTCTTCACCTACCAGAGAGAGAGAGGTCTAGGCAAGTGCAACTTGCTTCATGGAGGAACTCAAGTTTTATTGTCCTATTTTCTTATCGACAAGATTCTAAATCACTTTAGTACTTAGCATTTTCGAATTCCATGGCTCATTTCATGTAGATCTAAGTTTTTAATATTTTGATCTTCTTGGTTTCGATCTTCTAACTTGGTTGTTTCCGAATTTGGAGAGTCCCACGTAGTAGAGATTTTGATTTTTACGTAAGATTGGTTTTGAGATGGCCGGACTTAACCAAGTCTTGGTCGAGATGGAGCTTGTATGAGTTCTTGAGCTTTTGCGCATACTTGTCTTGGCTTGGTAGAGAAGACGGAGTTTTACGCACACGTTCTAACGTGTTAGCGTAATGATTTAGCCCTTTACGCCTACGTCTTACGTGATAGTGTAATCATGCAGCCTTTTACTCACACGTTTAACGTGTCCGCGTAGTGCCCACTTTACGCACACGCATTTGTGTGCTAGCGCATTCGTTCTACGCCGAGTTCATTCGGACTCTACGACGGGCCCCCCCTCGCGTGCGTAGAGTTGTGCTCGCGTAGACTTGGGCTCGAGTAGACACTCGCGTGGAGTTTCGCTCGGGAGTTTGCTTGCTTTGAATTCTAATAGCGTAAAATCTTATGCGCGTATAATCTCGCTTGCGTAAAGCCCGGCTAGCGTAAACACCACCCACGTGCACCTTTGATCGCGCTAGCGTAGAGCCACTCTACGCTTGAGGCCCTTGGCCCAGCATAGAGGCTCACTCGCGTAGAGCTTTGAGCCCTTATGCATCCGATTGTCTTTCTAAGCCTTACACTTTTTATGACTTGACCAGCACAGATTGAGTGATGTGACCGGATTAATAATGGTACATGGCATGGTGTGGAGTAAACATGACATGACATAACATGATATGACAAGTACTCGCCATGGTAACTATTGAAAGCTGTTGTGACGGCTTGCATGACATGACTATAATAAATGGCTTGGACACCGTAGACGATGTGTTTGTACAAATACATCAGTATTGTCTTGAATCATGTCTAAGGCAGGGGCCCCTGAATACCACGGTCAGGGGGTGCCTACTTAAATCGACGAAGGCTAATAACTTGAAAATCCAGTAGTCATGGAGAGATTTCCCAGCTACAGGCAATCCCGTTATCTGGGCGCACCATCATGGGATTTGTAGCCTATCGTCGAGTATGGCACATTTTCAGTACACTGTCATGTGTTGCACCCACTAAGCTACTTAAGGGTACATGCGTTTCTTGGACGATGTACCCACATGAATTCAATCCCCTAATTGCGTCTGGATAACCTGGATGGTCTGCAGGGCTTATGGCTGTTAGAATAATCTTATTACATCTTGCTAGTAACTAGGCCTGTGATAACCCTAGTTTGTTAAAGTATCAAGTCGTACTCATTGCTTGGCCGTGATTGATTGAATGTAGTCTAGCCCAGCTTCGTCTCTCCTAATTTTGTACAAGATTATGACATGACAGGATTACTTATGCTTGCCTTAACAATAATGATCAGGGGACCAGTTCTATTCAGGCGAAGGGTTACAACCCGGTCCTTGTTTGGTTTAAGGGTTGTAACTTGGCTCCCGGAGCAGTTCTGTGTCCTCTCTTCATTTATTGTCTTATTGTACCCCTTGTCATGCTCGTCAAGTTTTACCTTACTTCAATGGCACGATTATTTATGCTTACCTTAACAATAAAGATCAGGGGCAAGGTTCTGTTCAGGTGAAGGGTTACAATCCCGATCCTTGTTTGGTATAAGGGTTGTAACCTGCCTCCCTGAGCAATTCTTTATCCTCTTCGTTTATTGTCCATCATGTTTCACCTTCACCAATAGTATTTGAGATGGGTTTCTATTCAGGTGAAGGGTTACAACCCCGATCCTTGTTTGGTTTAAGGGTTGTGACCTGGCTACTTGAAGGGTTTACTCGTACTCAATTCACTGTTGATTGTCCCTGTTATTATCAGTTCTTTTATAATTATCTTTAATATCCATTTATTATATGCTGGTTTTTAGTTCCTAAGTGAAGCCGCCTTTGTGGCACTTGCTCTTTCTGGGGTCTGATCCAGCTGGCTTTGTATGGCCAGATACCGGAGCAGCTCTAGAGGATCTACCTACCTTCCAGCGAGATGGTGACCACCAGGCGTAACCCTGGCAACGAATGGGTTTATTTTTGGCTTTTCTACTCTATTGTAAAATTATTCTTTTGAGGCGTTTAGCCGACGAGCACGTGTTTAGCTCGAATGCACCTTTATTTACTGTCTGTCTACGGGTTGTAACATGATTGACAAATCCTAGGGTTGATCATGTATGACTGAAACTCTTGCTAGTCTTGACGTTTTGTACGACTAGCTTCATGATCATCCAAATATGTAATATATGAGATGCCTTACTGTTGTATATTTGATGCTCTAACATCTTGTAATTGCTTTTACTTGCTTGAGGGTGAGACAATAGGCTTGTTGATGACCATAAGACACTGATGGCTTATAGTTAAACCCTCATGTATCAAGACAGCCATGACCGTAGAGCGAGGTGGATTGCACTTCGATATACATAGCTGGCTATGTACGCCCCCGCTCTCTAGTATTCTGGTTCTGAGGCGTTACACGCCGCGAGCAATCCATTCCCTGTACCCTATATTAAAGCTGGTGGGGGATCAGTACGTTCGTCCTCGCATATACTGATGCAAAGACCTTCTTTCTAAACCGACATTTTAGTATTTATGTTGAATCATGCAACTTAGCTTATGATCTTTCTATATTCTCCTTCGGGTCGATTTCATTGCATATTCGAAAGCGTAAAGCATGTTATCATGGCAGGCATGTTATTCGAATTTAATAGGCAAGCAGACAAGCAATCTCGTGTTTAATTCGTGGTGCAACTTCTTACCAAGTCGACGCACTCGCGCTTGCACCGATGCAAGGTGAATACACCCCATTCCTTCCCTGTCATGTTATAAGTGCTCTCTATGCAGGATCTAAGTGTGGGACACATACGTGCCTGCACTTTCAACCCATCGTTCCTTAACTATATGATGGTCGTTGGCATATTCGCGCCAAAATGGCCTAAAAGGCGTTTCTTTTCTTTTCTCTATTTCTTTTCTTCTCTCTTTCTTTTCTTTTTTCTTTCTTTCTTTCCCGAATTTGGGTAGCCCGACGTTTCACGGGTTGGGTTGCTACCCCGAACAACTGAAACATACCGCGTGTCTACCATCATTTGCGGCTTTTCCCATCTATAACCGGGTGCTAATCAGACTTTACAGATGTGCGCCTATCAAAAAGTATATTCCTCCTAGGCCGAACGGTCCCGGTGCCCGGTGCACCTGTTCGGAGGAAACATTCCATGCACGAAAGATATCACGGTTATCTCAAGTCCATTCGACCATGCAATGCCCTATTATTCAAACCACCAAAACATAGTCTTGATACCAATCTGTCACGCCCCGACCCGGAATCACCCGAATCATCGTCCTCTTAGGGGGCGTGATGCCGTACGAGCCTGGAGTTGTGCTCATGCAAGACAAGATGACAAGTTCTCAAATGGTTATCTTTGAATTGATAATTACAACGAAAGGAAAACAGAGTATACGAAACAATTCTCTTTATTGATATTCGAACAGAGATTACAAAGGCTCTTGATAGCCCAACAATATATGCCAGATTTGGCTACAAAACTCAGGTTCTCTCTTGCCCACAAAGGATTTCACCATTCCATACATCATGCCTTCTATATCTCGGCCGTATCAATCATGTTGCATGTCCGAGCATCAATGCGGTCGCATGCCTCAATATGCTTCGACATTCCAAGCCTCGACGCGTTCAAGCGAAGCTCCGCTGCGAGCAATCCATTCCCTGCACCCTGTATGAAAGCTGGGGGGGATCTGTACGTTCTTCCTCCCATGTACTGATGCAAAGACCTTCTTTCTAAACCAACATTTTAGTATTTATGTTGAATCATGCAACTTAGCTTATGATCTTGCTATTCTCCTTAGGGTCTATTTCTTGGCATATTTGAAAGTGTAAAGCATGTTATCATGGCAAGCATGTTATTCGAATTTAATAGGCAAGCGGACAAGCAATTTCGTATTTGATTCGTGGCGCGACTTCTTACCAAGTCGACGCACTCGCCCTTGCACCGATGCAAGGTGAATACGCCCCATTCCTTTCCTGTCATATTATAAGTGCACTTTATGTAAGATCTAAGTATGGGACACATACGTGCTTGTACTTTCAACCCATCGTTCCTTAACTATATGATGGTCGTTGGCGTATTCGCACCAAAATGGACGAACAGGCGTTTCTTTTCTTTTCTCGCTTTCTTTTCTTTCCCGAATTTGGGTAGCCCGACGTTTCATGGGTTGGGTTGCTACCCCAAATAACCAAAACATATCGCGTGCCTACCATTATTTACGGCTTTTCCCATCTATAACCGGGTGCTAATCAGACTTTACAGATGTGCACCTATCAAACATTATATCCCTCCTAGGCCGAACGGTCCCGGTGCCCCGGTGCACCTGTTCGGAGGGAACATTCCGTGCACGAAAGATATCACAATTATCTTAAGTCCATTCGACCATGCAATGCCCTATTATTTAAACCACCAAAACATAGTCTTGAGCCGAGGCTCAGACTTTATCAAACAACCAAACATAGTCTTGAGTCCGAGACTCAGACTTGATCATCTCGTATTTCTTCCATTAACTTTCTATGTTCTTATTTCATACTTTGTTTCAATGTTCAATGGCATCATGCCTCAACTCAATGTTTGTCAACCGAACGATCCGAAGGTCCCGAACAACTTTTGAGGCATCATGTCATTTCCGACAGTCCCGCCACATTCATGCCACAACTGTATTCTTTCGTAATGAAGCCATCTTTTATGATCTTGTGCACGTAGGCACGTTTAGACACATTTATCATCTTTCCTTCGCGTCGTGCACTTACTGCACACATCAAAGCCATATTTCCATGTTCTATGCCTTAGTGTTCAATGTTCGTGGCTTGCACGCTAGGGCGCTCGCCTATTGTCTTTCAATGTTCTATGCCTTACTAACTCGTACGCGAAGGCACAGAATGGTTCGTGCACTAAGACACTCGCCGAATACAGTTATCCCATGTTCTTGCAGCTTATGCACCGAGGCGCTCGCCTTTGCGATATCCAATATTCCATAGCGACTCGTACATTTGATGCACGTTTCATTTTAATTGTTCTAACTAGTGTTCGACACACACTACGATCTATCTCCCGATCGGACCACGCCCGTGGTGTCGATAGGTTAACTTAGCATACAATGATTATTCTGACTTAGGCAGAGTAAAAAGAAGAGACTTAGGCATGAAAAAGTAAAAAGAATAGTCAATCCTCCGACCTTGAGTCGATACGCCTTGTCGTTTTGTCGAGCCGATGCGGCTCGATTTCATAACTTCGTTGCACGGCCAACTCTCCTGACTTAGCCATTCGAGCAATTCGTGCTTCATTGAATTATACGTCCGATTTTGGTTTACCGTGTCCAAGTCCCAACCCGTTGCAAGGCGACGATTTGGTTTCGCGGACCCCTTTCTGAATAAGGCAAAATGTCGACCTCTAATATTTCAGCGTAAACGTATAGCCTGCACATGAAACCAACTAAAATTAATACTTGCATCGATTCAGACTTGTGCCTTGGTCGATTCAATTTCTTAGAATCTTCGAGCCGATTCAATGCAGTTATCCTTGGGGCAATATGGCGCTTCGCATCGATTCAACTCGATGCATTTCTTTGGGACAATACAACTCTTCGCATCGACTTAGTTCAATGCGTTGTTCGGGACAACGTAACTCTCGTATCATTTTGCATCGATACATTTTATTCGGTCAATGTGACTCTTTGAGTCAATGCCTCAGCGTAATGTACCGTACGGAGCGGGGCATTACAGAATATACCACTCAAAACAAGGTTCGTGCTCGAACCAAAACCAATACTCCAATTAAGTGTTTTATAAATCGTTTTACGATCTCGCCCACCAATGTTGTTCAGTTTTATACTATCTTACAAGCTTTTCATTAACATTTCAAAGTCCTTCCTGCAGCTCGATTTGAATTTTGTATACAACTAGATTTGGATCCGTACCTATATTCAAGGCGTCCCGAAGATATATGTATTTCGACCAAGTCCAGTGGTAGCAAATTGGAACAAAGCTGACAGATAAATTTCAACCCTATGCTTGCCATCTCGTACTCCCTATCGGACTTATCTTTAGCAGTTGTTCTCGAAATTTTATCGCATACGTATTTGATACATACGTGATTCATTCAATAAAGTCACTGCATGCGACGCGATCCAAAAATCGCATTCCTCATTTCGTATGTTTCGTATGGACTATCAACTTTATGCGTCGCGTCGAGCCGTCGCTCATCCTCCGCAACGATCCTCCGCAACGATCCTCCGCAACGCCTAGCGTTTGAAGTCGCCACCCAACTATTTCCAAAGTCTGGCTATGCAACTTATCTCGATACGATTTCCTTTGTAGACTTGCAAATGCATCAACATTCAGGGCTACGCCCGCTAGGTTACTTACCTAGACATCGTGCTTAAATTCTCCCGACGAAACTTTAAATTAACATTGCTCAAAGGCCACAATCTATCCGACACAACAATTTATATCGAGGCGACGGTGCTCAAGGCAATGATAGCCTTGACACGAAGGTCTTTATGATGTGCCTTACGTTCGATTCCTAACGAGTAGGAATTCACTAGCCAAATTTCCAACTTATCCGTCTTGCAACATCGAATATAAGTTCGATTCACGCAAGCTCAATTGCAAGGTGAATCCGAATCTAAAGACATAACTCGTAAGTCATTTCTTATCGTTCTCTCTCGAGCCTAGCATGATTCTCACAATCGCCTATCCGAATCACCAAGTTCGTTAGTGAATTTCTTGTTCGATTGCCGATCAACATAACCATTCAAGTATTCATCCGACGAATACTCAAATCTAACTATATCATTCTCAATCGAAAGCTGTTCCAATAATTCTCGATCACCTAGACTTATCGTTAACATGCACCATATTTTCTTTCTCGATGCAATTCCATATGCGACATCGCATGAGTCATCTTACAGTCTGCAACATTTAATTTGATTTGGCGATCAAGTCTTCTAGGGTCAGCTGTCCTGAAGCTACGCTCGATAATTGTGGATCATTAACGGAGGACAGTTTACTACGAACCATGTTATATCTTATTTCGAAGCCAAATCATGTTCCGACGATTTCTATGCGACTATCCAATTTCGGACAAAAACCATTCCTATCGGCGCAACTGATGCGCAACTATCCTCCGAGTAAAGTCATGCACTACCGTCGATGATTTCGTAATTTACGAAATATCTACTCGTATCGAGTTCGAGTCTATCTTATTTGCGGTCGACACACGAGATGCTATACGCATCGAACAATCGTCGATGACGTATAGACTCGTCTTGATTAATCACAAAGTACATGATCAACCAGTTCGTTCATTTTCGTATTGTTATTTATAAAATTTTGATAGCGCGCGGCACACTCTATTTTGTATTCTCACATCGTCCTTATGTTTCCTTACGTATCGATCTCGATATGTCGTATCAATTTTGATAGCGTAAGGGTCAACTTTGATTCTCTTTCAACGTCGACAACTTGCATTGCATACTTCCAAGTTCTCCACAAACGTTTTCGTACGTCTCGAATCGTTTCTTGATTCGTTGTATTCCGTTATGCTTTGATCGCGTAACCGAGTTACCGATTATCCAACATCGAACCCTCGAGTTATACGATCACGCCCTCTAAGTTTTTTGCGTGTTTCAGTCGTACTCAAATGAGTTTCACCATAACGTAACCAACTATCTCTTAGGCACTATTTACCCGCATCAACCAACTCTTCACAGAAGTCGCACATCGTGCGATCCGATTATAATTCGCCTCGTCCAATATTTCTATCGAGATCGCAAGTCGTGCGATTCGATTCGTCTCGCCCAACATTTCTATCGAGATCGCAAGTCGTGCGATTCGATTCGTCTCGCCCAACATTTCTATCGAGATCGCAAGTCGTGCGATTTGTAAGTTCGAGTTTTCCTTTCCCGTCGATCCGATTATTGCTTCAAGGCATAATCGTTTTGCTAGTCTCGGTCGTCCGACCGACTTATAATTTCTGTCCGACGTATCATTTATTGATACGAGTCTCGTCTTATCGTCCCAACCAATTTTCGAAGAACACTTGCATCAATATACCGTCATACAAATTTTCAATCGAGTCTCGATACTCTCCCGTTGCGGACAAACCTTCCGCATTTCTCTCAATGCGTCGATGCAATTCATCGCACAAATGGTATACCATATACCACTCGGAATCGAGTCATTCATCTCATACGTGGTATGGCATATGCCACTCGGAAATCAAGTCATTTCCCTCGCATTATACTTATTATGAACCAACAATCTCTTCTGACTCATGATTTCCGTAGTGATCGTGCTTGATCACAACCGTAACTTTGATTAAATCAAATCCTACACAACTCGGCCAATGTTTTCATTTACCAACACAAATTCGGTGTGCAATCGAACGATTCATTCTATCGATTTATGATTTTAGTTTCTTCTGTTGCATCTCGTGCAACGATTTATTCCCAATCGCCTTTGCACTCCGTGGAACGATTACTTTGATATGTGTTGTACCGCGTACAACGATTTACTTCCGACACGTGTGGCACATCGTGCTACGACTTATTTTCGACATTCATTGCACCTCGTGCAACGATTTTATTTTCGATATCTGTTGCACCTCGTGCAATAATTTAGTTTCGACTTTCAAAGTCAATGCTCAAATCCGTTTAACACATTCGATATTGACTTATCACTTTTATCGCAACGTATTATTGAATTTCCCGCATTGGTGCAACCAATATTCACAATCCATTGCACTTCGTGCGTCATTTTATTTCTCATTCAACGAGTTACATTGCAACAACAACATCTCAAATCGCATTTCATAATTTGTTGCACTTGAAGCAACTAATTTTCACGGCTCGTGCATTCAATGCAATGAAACGTTTCACGACTTTCTCCGCAACATCAAGTAAATTCGAAGTACTTGCGGCAACATTACCCGACTTTGTATTAGACTTATTGTATGGAACATCCAGTGCGGCATAGAGTAGAGTCAAGAGTAATTTCGATTGGTGGTGCGCAACTCTTTGGAATTGAAACAAAACAAACGTCCTGAGAAAATTGAGCCTAAAGCACTGATACCAATCTGTCACGCCCCGACCCGAAATTACCCGAATCATCGTCCTCGCAGGGGGCGTGATGCCGCAGGAGCCTGGAGTTGCACTCATGCAAGGAAAGATGACAAGTTCTCAAATGGTTATCTTTGAATTGATAATTGTAACGAAAGGAAAACAGAGTATTCTAAACAATTCTCTTTATTGTTATTCGAACAGAGATTACAAAGGCTCTTGATAGCCCAACAATATATGTCAGATTTGGCTACAACACTCAGGTTCTCTCTTGCCCACAAAGGATTTCATCGTTCCATACATCATGTCTTCTATATCTCGGTCGCATTAATCCAGTTGCATGTCCGAGCGTCAATGCGGTCGCATGCCTCAATACGCTTCGGCTTTCCAAGCCTCAATGCATTCAAACGAAGCTCCACCGCGAGCAATCTATTCCCTGCACCCTGTATGAAAGCTGGTGGGGGATCAGTACGTTCGTCCTCGCATGTACTGATGCAAAGACCTTCTTTCTAAACCGACATTTTAGTATTTATGTTGAATCATGCAACTTAGCTTATGATCTTGCTATAATCTCCTTAGGGTCGATTTCATGGCATATTCGAAAGCGTAAAGCATGTTATCATGGCAAGCATGTTATTAAAATTTAATAGGCAAGCAGACAAGCAATCTCGTATTTGATTCGTGGCGCGACTTCTTACCAAGTTGACGCACTCGTCCTTGCATCGACGCAAGCTGAATATGGCCCATTCCTTCCCTGTCATGTTATAAGTGCTCTCTTTGCAGGATCTAAGTGAGGAACACATACGTGCCTGCACTTTCAACCCATCGTTCCTTAACTATATGATGGTCGTTGGCGTATTCGTGCCAAAATGGACCAAAAGGCGTTTATTTTCTTTTCCTCTTTTTTCTTTCTTTCTCTCTTTCTTTTCTTTCTTTTCTTTTCCGAATTGGGTAGCCCGGCGTTTCACGGGTTGGGTTGCTACCCCAAACAACCGAAACATACAGCGTGCCTACCATCATTTGTGGCTTTTCTCATCTATAATCGGATGCTAATCGGACTTTACAGATGTGCGCCTATCAAAGATTATATCCCTCCTAGGCCGAACGGTTCCGGTGTCCCGGTGCACCTGTTCGGAGGGAACATTCCGTGTACGGAAGATATCACAATTATCTCAAGTCCATTCGACCATACAACGTCCTATTATTCAAACCACCAAAACATAGTGTAGAAACATGAAAAATATAGAGTTCATGTGGATTACAAATTGCCGCATAGGTACCTTGGGCCAAACAGGTCCGCATGGAAGAAAGCTGCATGACTGTTCAAAGACATATGCGGCCCATCGACGAAAAGCTGTAGAAGGAAAATATGCGACCCAAAGGAGCAGTTGGATTGATAAAGCAGACAAGTCATGGCAAAACATGACAGTTCTGAAACTTCAACAAGAAAGATAAGACGTGAGATATCGCCCAAAAGCAGGGTTCGTACGCCTCCATGCGGCCAAAAAATGTCATCAAAGCCGTATAAACCTCATGCGGCCCAGCTTATGCGGCTCCAAAATTTTCCAAACTTTATACAGCCAAGAGCAATTGTGATCCAAGCCGCATGAGTCCCATGCAACCCCACATGATCAAAGACTGAGAACACCATATGCAACGGGACTCGTGGCAAATGGACCAAGTCCCTAACTACCCAGATTTGCTGCAAACAAAATCCCAACAAATCGACAGATGGCAGCCCAAGAGCGGGTCTCCGCGCGCTAATCAGCCACGTTGTCGCAAGCTGTCCATGCGGCTCAAAATCCATCCTATTATAAATAGCAGGGTGCCATTCCCTTGAAAAGGCGGGCAACCTTCAAGAAAAAAAGTAATATCTTCACGAGCTAGAGACTGCATCAGATAGTCCACGGAGTAAGGCATAGTTGATAGCACTTTCTCGAGTCGCCACCATCACCCCCAGAATCAAAACTAAACAATTGTACTTAGATTGTTTCCTAGGATTTCTTTCTAGGTTTTTTTTGTACAAGCGAGTTTGCAATCAATTTCAGTGTTCTGCAATACCTGTCTTTGATTTTTTTATGACAAGCACGATGGCGACTCTGCTGGGGACATCCTTCTCTTCCGATGAGAAGTTGGTGACGCAATCTGACGCGTCCAAGCTCGGCTCTACACAGCAGATGTTTGTGGTCCGCTTCAACCAACAAGCCTTCGAAGAATTGCTCTCTGAAGGGAGCGCCAGCCCATCGCAGAAGCGAGCCAACCCGAAGAGGACTCGCAAGGCGTCCATGCACAAAACTGTTGCCCCCGACCAAGTTCTCGAAGAGAGCTCCTTCTGTAGCCCAAGACGGTGACCAGAACTCTCCCGTGGCTCTGTTTCCGACCACAGAGGACCCCACTGTTCCCAAATCTAACAGAGAAAAACACTACGATGCTGAGTTTTTGGCGGCACAAGGGAACTTCATGCGGACAAAGAGGAGGCCGCAGAGAGGAGATGGGCAGTATGCCCATGCAACAGCCAACTCTGGCCGCAGGTAGACAATTCATGAGGCAGCCAACTCTCACCGCAGAAAGATGATCCATGCGGCAGCCAGCTCTAGCCGCAAGAAGATGGTCCATGCGACGACCAATCCTGCCCACAAACAAGACGTCTCATACGGTCCTGTCAGAAGCTCTGTGTTCAACCGCCTCTCATGCGGGCCCGACGCCATGCGGCCCAATAAAGAGGCGGGATGTATCAGTCTGGATTCTTTTTACTATGCGCCTTTGGGTGCTAATTCAAAAAGGTCTAGGGCAGTGCGGGCTCAACTAGCCCAGTCAACTGTCCAAGTTGCTGACTGTCAGTGGGCCCCGTTAACTATTACACGGGCTCCAGACGGAAAGTTGTACAGAACCACCCACGTCCAGTCCCCCAGGGCTAACGGACATGGTGGATGTTTAAAGTCTCCTTCTAAAGATCCAGAGCAAGTGGTTTTACTAGCCACGGATCAGGGAGCAAACATGATGCCTAAGCACTCGTGCGCTCGGGATCCCCGAGTTCACAAGTTTGGTACAAAGGCAGAGCAGCTTCCTACCGACTTACGTGATGTGATTACTCACAAGCGCGAGACGGCAGCATCAGCATGCAAGGAGTCCCTCTCGGGGCGTCATTGCACTCAAGTCATCATCAACTGCTGCTGTAACAAATCAGCAGCGCCTGAAGATCGGCAGTCCATTTTCCAGCGACTGCAGCAGCCAGCACCTGTCCGATAGGTACAAATTCCAGGGGACAAAGAGTTTTCTTTCGCCTCCTGCAATTCAACTCAAAAAGTTCCTTCTGGAAAAGGAGCAAAGAAAGGCTCTTCCAGCCCGGCCATCTCGGCCAGTACTGCAAGGAGACCCTCATCTGGGTGGTTCCTATCAACCATAGGGGGTGTCTATTTTGGCACTAAATCCAAGAAGAAGCTTCTGGCACCTGGGGGTGCGTCTTCAGCCTCCTTGAGAGTAGATGAAGCTGGAGGTAGCAGCCCCCTCAATGTATGCGACAACCGGTGTACCAAGAGCACACGCAGGGGATAGAGATGCCCCAGAACTCTGCAACAGAATCGGATTTCCCTGAGGGCCGCCACCCTCGCCAAGATGATGCAGCTTCCTGCACAGGGGGTAGCACCCCTCCCGAGTCTGACGAAGATGATATTTCGATTTTTTGACGATTTCACTATACAAGGGTACGACACCGAGGGTACCTCTGCCACAATCCCTTCCACCTCTACCCATGTGAGACCAGTCTTTATGACTGACGACGATCATGAAGCACCTTCCAACCGACAACGGCTAGAGGTGCTCGAAGTCATGCTCCTGTCCTTAGTCAAGTCGGTGGACGAGATCAAAGCCGCCTTGCTAGCTCAACCAGCGAGGACGCTCGGACAAACAAGCCTGGGACCCACAGTCAACGCGGACTCCAATACGACCGCCCTCCTTTGGATGATGATCCCGTAGCACCATCCATTCCTTCAGGTACAGATGAAGCCGAGGAGGCTAGAAGGGAAGTCCAAGAGCTCCGAGCGATGTTCAATGCCCGAGACTCCTCTCGGGATCTCAGAATATGGCAGCCATATCCCGTCGCAGGGGGGACGTACCTTTTCCACCATGGTACAAGTTGTTCCATATCGATTTATGATAGGAAGACCTCTGCTAGTCGGTACATGACTTACTTTGAAGTCACCACCGACCACTTGTCGTATAGTGACGCCATCCTCACGCGATTATTCATCGGAGCATTGGAAGGGATCGCGTTCGAATGGTACCGCAACCTTCCCGACAACTGCATTCACTCTTTCGACGGCTTCAAGCACACGTTCCTGGAGAGATTCTACGAAGTGGGGCATGATGTGACAATGTTATCTCTCATGGACGTCGTTCAGGGAGAGAGGGAGCTGACAAGGAACTACATCGAGCGGTTCCGCCAAACCGCGATGAGATTACCTTAGGGCAATCCCGAGAGTTCCTTGATTGAGATCTGTCAGAAGAAGCTCCCTGCAATTAGCCTCTGGATGGGAGACGATCAGTTCAGAGACTGGACGACCTTCATCATAAGTGCTACCAACGCGGAGGCAAAATTGAAGAAGGCTCGCCATCTGGGGTTACACATCCCAGACGGAGAAGATAAGGGCAGACGTCCTAGTCCCACCTCCAGTAACAACAACAGTGGTGCCACCACCAACCGGGACAACAAGGGCAAACGGGCCATGGTCTCAGATGCGACTCAGAATCCTGAACAGAAACAGGTGGAAGGTCAGCGGCCCAAGATCAACTACTCATTCAAAGATAGTCATGTTCGGCGGCTGACGAGGACAGACGGCACTTCGGGTGCGTCAGGTTCGGCGGCTGACGAGGACGCCACCCTCTTGCCCTTCGCGACGGCGGAAATGGCTTTAGAAGACTTAGGAGCCATTGCTTCGACGAAAGAGACTGAAGATCAGAAGGAGAAGACAGGAAAAAGAGTGAGTGACGAGAGAGAAGGTAAAGAAGTCCTCCGGCTAAAGTCACCCGTTATTTATAAACAGAGGAGG
>JANAVB010018498.1:0-43377 GCA_029216955.1 Iris pallida | reverse complement strand
TATATCTCCTATCATTCTATGCACTGCGTGAGATGTATTGTGCTCGTTCCCGTCCTGATTGGACCTGTTGAAAATATTACAGAGGATGAGGAGGAGGCCCTGGTGTCTACCTATTATGGAGCAGGACTAGATGATACTTATGTTGTGGACCCTCAGCAGGATCCACCTACAGCTGAGGATGTTGTTCCAGTAGTCTAGACCAGTTTAGCCTAGGCAGTCTTTTCTATATTTACTTTTGTCTCACATCTGAGTTGTATTTTGAGATGTTGAGTTATGTATAGACTCTTAGTCTTGTTATGAGTTGACATTCTGGATGTTATGTATCTTAGACACTTAGTCTTATTTCATCTATGCTATGGTTCTCCTTGAGTTACTATCTATCTGTTCTTCATTCTCTACCTAGATGTGATTGAGATTATTTCTGTTTGTCACCTCCACTCGGAGAGTATAAACTGTACAGGTACTTGATATTGTTAGATGACTTACCTAGGACAGCGTTCTACCGCCGACACTGCGGCGTAGGCTGGACGTACCCACTTCTCGTGCCCTTACTCTAGGGTGCGGGTCGTGACAAGGTGTATTGAAGGCTAAGTGTAATTATTGTGGGCAGAGTTTGCTTGTGAAACTAGGGCAGGTGGCACTAGTACCTATAGTAAACACATTCTTAAAGTATGTAAGAAGTACAAGCCCACTGAAGACTTGCAACAAAGGTGCTTGGTATTAGTGTTGGAGGAGATGGGGATGTTAGGAGCTTGCTTACTTGTAAAGGATGGACCCAAGAAGCAAGTGTGAAAGCTATTGCGAAATTCATAGTTATTGATGAATAACCGTTTAGTGTTGTAAAAAAGGAGGGGTTTAAGCGGATGATGAGTGTAGTGCAACCTACATTGTGTGTTCCCTCTCGAAGAACTATTTATGGAATTGTGGAAGATGTACGATGGCATGAAGATGCTTTGAAGAAAGATATAAGCAAGTATATCGTGAGTTTGACCACGGATACATGGTCAAGTGTGCAAAATACAACTACATGGTGTTGACGGCTCATTTTGTAGATGATGAGTGGAAGATGCACAAGAGGATTCTCAATTTTTGTCCAATTCCAAGTCACCAAAGAAAAGAAATTGGTAAGTTGATTGAGCAATGTTTAGTTGAGTGGAAAATTGAGAAGATTATGTGTATCTCGGTTGACAATGCTTCGGCTAATAAGGTGGCATTAGAATGGCTTGTTGCAAAGCTAAAGAAATGGCGTAACTCACCCCTTATCATGGAAGGGAAGTATGTGCATGTGAGGTGTTTAGCTCACATCATAAACTTGATAGTGAAAGATGGTTTGAAGAGGTTAGATCGAAGTGTGACAGCAATCAGAAAAGCGGTGGGGTTTGTGAAATCAAGTCCGTCGAGATTAGCATATTTCAAAAGATGCATTGAGGTCGAGAAATTGGATAAAAAGGGTCTTGTTGTTATGGATGTGGCTACAAGGTGGAATAGCACATACTTGATGTTGGAGTCAGTTTTGAAGTATCGAAAGGCATTCGATCGAATGTGTGAAGATGAAGACAATGCATACTTGGATTATTTCACTGAAAAGGATGAAGTGCATGAAGATGATGCAATTTTGGAAGGTATTACCAAAGTGAGGGTCGGGCCACCGAATGAGAAGGATTGGGAGAGTGCATATATGTTTTGTAATTTTTTGAAGGTGTTCTACTTGGTGACAATAAAGGTGAGTGCCAGCAAGTATCCCACATCTCACACGGCAGTCCATGATGTCATCGCTGTGGAATCTGAGATTCGTAGGTTTTTGTGCTCGAGTATAACCAATATTTTCAAGCTGGAGGTGGTGTGGAGACAGTGCTTACGGACATGGCAGTGAGCATGAAAGCAAAGTATGAAAAATATTTTGGTTCCGTTGGGCCAATGAATCAATTTATAGTGTCACTTGTTCTGGACCCAAGATTCACGTTGAGACACTATTTGCACTTGTGCAAAAGAAAATGGGATACACGGATAAAGAGGTTGAAGTACAAGGTAATCGTGTGAAGACACAGATGAAGGAGTTGTGTGATGCATAGGCAACAATTTGTGATGGTTCTCAGGGTCGTGGCACACCAATACAAGTAGTATTATTTATTTATTGTTTGATTAATATATGTTGTTTACTGAAATCTCACTATTCTAGTCCTGGACTCCTGGATTAGTATGTTTACTGAAATCTCACTATGCATGTCTTATGAACAAGCATATGTTTACTATCAGTCCTGGAACAAGTTTACAGTAAACAAGCGGCTGTTTACTTGTTGTGAAAGTTCTGGAACAAAGTTTTTTCCTGTCAATTAACAAGCAAATGCTTCAATGTAATTGCTTGAATGTAAATTCATCAATATCACTAAGCATAGAAGATTTACTCAGTTCAATATTTCTAGTCCCAGAGCAATTGCATGAATGTAAATTCATCAACCAATCAACCTTCTTATTGTCTTATGATTATTCATCCTTCTTTAGAGAATTTTCTAACAGGCATGTGCAAATTGTAATTTGCTAATGAAAGATTATAGCACAATGTAAGATTGTTGCATAATTTGGCAATTTGCTATGCAGTTTTCATGTGATTCCATGAGTGAAGGTAGCTTCTCATTTTGAAGACAAGTTGCCCCTACTAAATTCTCGACAGAAACTCCGGTGATATTGATGAGATGATGATGGATTGGGAGAATGAATTAGAAGCAACTCATGATGTTGTGTTGTCACATGAGGTGGATAGTTACCTCATAGACAGACTGGAGCCAATAACAAGAATGACCGGTTTGACATTTTGAAGTGGTGGAAGGTAAAAGTAAGAGTTCATACCCAACTCTTGCTTTGGTAGCCAAAGATGTGTTGGCTATTCAAGTATCGATGGTTGCTAGTGAGAGTGCTTTTAGCACTAGCGGGAGGGTTATTGATCCATTTAGATCATCTCTCACTCCCAAATTGGTGGAGGCATTGATCCTTCAAAATTGGTTGAAAAGTGAAGATATTAGCCACATTGAGTATGAAGCAAGTGCGTCGGAACTTGAATTCTTTGAAGATTGTGAAAGCGGTAAGACTTGCTATTCAATTACTTCCATTTACTATGACCCTAGCCATGTATTTATTGATTTATTTGTTTTTAAAAAAATTTATATCTTTGTTGTAGAGTATCAAAGAGGCAAAGAGGAGAGTATATGCTCAAATGCACAAAACCGAAACAACTCAAGCTCATAAGAAAAGGAGTTGTGAACTTGTGATTCTCAAGATGTTTTTAATATTATGTTTTGAGTTAGACTAGTGATTTTTCATCTGTCTTGCTGAATACTTGAATGTAACTTGGATATGGATGTTTCATGGGATTTGGATATGCTTTTATTTCTCATGTCTTTTAATTATTGCTCTTAGATGTATGGATTGTGGTTATATTAACAGCTGGGGAGAAGATCATGGGTTCAGTCATTTGTTATGGCTCACAGACTGCTTCTGGCCTTCCAGTTCCAGCTGCCAATCTGCCATGCCATCTATTTTAAATTTATGCCTTGAAGTTTCTAGGTAGGTGCTTGTATCGAATTTTCGTTTATCTTTTCCATGAACATTTTCATTTTATTTTCATTGATATTAAAGGAGACAATTTCTTAGTGTTGTGTCATGGAATGGAATACATTACCTGCATAAAACTATTTATTAGTGTAGTGTCATGGAATACATTACCTACATTACATGCATAAAACTATCATTCTTGTGTTTTTTTTCACTCTTCTTTTAACCATTTTCTTCTTCATTGTGTATTTTTTCATGTTCTGTTTTTTTTTGGTATCTGGCAAGTGGCAAGCACTTATCTTGTGTTGTTGTGCATTCCTTACCAAAGATGCAAGATTAACAAGATGAAGATAGGTGATGTTATATCTATCACCATGCAAGTGAAGGCTGTGAAGCAGTGCTCACAAAAAGCAGCAAAGATGAGGAAAGAATGGCTTGATAAAAGCTTAGCTAGAAATCCTCTAGAAGCTAAGGCTAATAGTGAAAGATGGCTTTCTTTTCCATACTTTTTCTTTTTCTTCTTCCTCTTTGGCAGTACTCTTTTTTTGGGCATGGAGTTCCATTGATGGACATGTAAATACTAATGTGATCTCCATATGTTTTGTTTTTGCAGTAGAGGGAGCTAGTTTCATGACAAACAAAAGGATTCCACCACTAGGACTGGAAGTCTGGGAGCCTTCCCTCTTTAGTGGTACACTAATTTCATACCCCCAACATCTTATTGTTAATTATTGTTCTCTTTACATTGTTCATTAGAACCAAAAACATTCAAGTTCATATCATTTGAGAAATTATTTTTGCATGATATTTGTTTGCAACGTATTTATACTATTAATATTCGGTCACATCAAATTTTGTGTTAAAGGCTTTGTTCATCAATTTGTTTTTCATTTATGCTCTTTCCTTCCTTTGTCTTGTTTTTTGTGTTTTTAGCAAAATGATGGGAAGGGTTCAAGGAGACCTGGCGGGATTGCTTGGACTAAGCCCCCATTTGTCTCCTACTCCTAGTAGTTGGTTCTTGTCAGAATTAGTTCTATGACATGTTTGGTGTGTGTGGGTGCAGTTATTTGTTTCATTTTTGATAAAATTATTCTTTTTTCTTTCTCTTTCTTTCCAGGTTCTTCCAGATCCATATGGTTCAAATGAAGCTAACTTACTTGTCAATGACAATAACAAGTATAGATCAATGCACATCCGAGCACATTCCTCTTTATGGATGTTAGCTGGATGTTAGCAGTTTTCTCATTGGTTGTTTACATGGGTCACCTGTGTATTTCGGCTCTGGTTGTGGTCATCCAAATCCTTATGGCAAAGGAACTATTCAACTTCAATTTACTTAAAAAAGCTCATAAAGATGCACAACTTCCTGGATTCTGACTTCTAAATTGGTAAATGTTTCATTCCTGTGTATACTCATCACAAAAACATTCAAGTTTACATTGCTCATTAGAACCAAAAACATTCAAGTTCATATCATATCATTCCAAGTTACTGTGCTTAATTACTGTTCTCTTTGTATTGTTACATCAAAGTTATAAACAAATATCTGAGGATAGGAGTGTTGATGACAAAGCTTTGATACAATATCTCTATCTTCTGAATTGTGCTATTATCCCATGCCATATCAGGTTCTGGAGTGTTGTGTTGATGACAAAGCTTTGATAGATATTAACTGCTCAATAGGTGAATCATGAATGACTGAATTCTGAAGCTGGTGCAAGTTAGCCTCTGCTAGTCTGCTCATTAGCTGCAGCAAAGCACTTAGCACTTCATTACCTGCAGGCTGAAGCAAAGCACTTCATCAAATATTGGAATGGAAAGTGTAAAAGTGAATTGTATATTGCTTTGGAAGTTTTTGAAACTCAAGGTTTTTGCATATGTGATCCTTCAGACTGATATGTGAAAAGAAAGGGAAGGCTTCAGTTATTTATTTTCCTTGTGTCTTCCTTCAGACTGATATGTGAAGGCTTCAGTTATCTTGTCTTATATTAATATATTATGATATGTGAAAATCTATTATTTTAATGTTTCATATAACATTTCAGTTGGATTATCCAGTGATTCTTATATAAAGTGATTCTTGTTACATTTCAGTTGGATTAATCAGTTGGATTTTACTACAGCTCATATGTAATATACTAATACTGGGGAATGGAATAAAGTGATTCTTGTATAAAATGATTCTTGTTTCATGTAAGTTATAACATTTTAGTTGGATTTTTGTACTGATGTACATGTTAAACAAATGTACATGACCCGTTTGGACCCGCGGGTTGACCCGGATTGGCCCGTTTCAAACGGGCCGGGTCCAATTCGGTTCTAAAGAATTTTAGGCCCGCCCCGTCCCGCCCCGTCAAAAAACGGGTCAGGTTCGGATCTATATAATTTGGGCACGGCCCGGCCAGTGCCCACCCCTAGCACGTGGCTTGTAACCGACAGAATGGAGTAATGATGACGTTGACGTCAGCGGCGCTTCCTTTTCTGAAAAAGCTGTTGCTGCTCTGTCATCGAGGCATGGCTGTTGTCGTATCAGACTTCAGCATTTAATGCTTCTTGATGGACGATGAGCTTTTGAGTGGGCGCATTGCTCTACGTTCTACTAGGCGCATAGGGACGCGTGGGGGACATCCTTACGGGTGCTTGGTACTGATGGGCGCATCTGTATGATGCACGGGATCTGACAGGCACGTTCGTTGCATGGCGTATCTTCATTGGTCCGACTGTTGGATTTCCAATGTTTTGATTGTGCATATTGACTGAGCAGATTTCGAATGGATAGGTTCATCACAATAAATGTAAATTCATTGCATGAAATTCGGAGAGCCCGCCACTTGGCGCATGGGTTGATTACCCGGCCTATAAGTAGCAGTAAGGAGAGAGTTTGTTTTTCGTTCTCTCCCGTCTTTCGGAATGGAGATGAACTTCTTCGCTCGAGTAGATTCCGTTGACAAGACGCTCCTGAGGGTAAAGATGTGTCGAGTTGTCTTCGCATACGCACACTCGTGAAGGTGACTGTTACATCCAAAAGTCGGGATCAAGGGGTCCCGATGCGGGCCGAAGGTGCCTGTTGCATCCAAATATCGGGACATTCGGGTCCCGTCTTCGTTATACTGGAAGAGTTCCAGATCGGAATTGCGGTGCTCTCCTCTTCCTTGGGCTTTGGAGAGCTCTTCCTCCAGCTAGAGTGGGGTTGGTTGCCCACCCTTGTTCTACTCAGTAAATGCTTTATTAGCCGAAGCACTTGATCGGGTCGAAGCAGAGCGCATATGCTGAGACTTCATGATGCGCCTAACTGTGACGCTGAGGAGATGCGCCTGACAGAGACGCTGAAAAGATGCGCCTGACGGATGATGCGCCCGGCATGGGGTGCATAGCAGTTGCTGCACAGGGCTGTAGTTTTAGGATCTTTCATTTTGTAGAAGTTCTCCATTTAAAGCTTTTCTTTAGACATGTAATAGACTTTCATATGAAATAAAAATCTTCTTTTGATGTCCATATTTTTGCTGTCCTTTGCTGTGCCAAGTACTTCGTTGAGCTCCCTGGCGCATGTTTGAGTCTAGTCACGTATTGTTAAGCGCATAGGAGTTCTGGCCTATAGATGCGCCTGAAATTTCATGCTTCTACACTCACATGGACAGTAAAGTCTTTGGGAGTATATCCTCGTTTAGACTTCCTGTTTGGTTTTGTGTTTTGAGTGGTATACTTATATAGGCGTCGGCATTTTGGCCTTAGGTATACTTGTACAGGCTTGGACATTTTGAGCCTTTACTGAATAAAATGGAGGTGTCTTTCAATATATATATATATTTTATATATACATATATATATTTATATATATATATATATCTATATATAATATATATATTTTATATATATATATATAATATTATATATATATACATATATATATATATATATATATATATATATATTATAATATATATATATATATATATATCATTTGCAAATTTCATCCTCAAAATTTAAGTTGGTAGATGGGTCAAAACAAATAGAGAGTTTAGTCAATATCTTAGGCACGATCATGAAACGATGACTTGATGCGACCAAGATAATCAAATTCAAAATCATTGAGGCACGACTAATCATTTTGGCACAATAGGATCGTAGTATGAACCAATTATTACGTGCAAAAAATAACTTAGTCATTTAGGTACGACATTAATCACAGCTGGGAGAATCTAAGTTAGAATTAAAATTCAAGTACGGAACAATCAGCAGAGTTTAGGCTTGATGGAAAAAAATCAGACTCGAAGCCGTACAGACACGATTCAGATGAAAACTTAGTTATGAATGAAGGCAAAACGTAGGCAAAATCAAGATTTTGAAGTCACATTCTTATATGCACGATTTAGAAGTAAAATCAAGTTATTTAAGCGAGAAGTCGCGACTAAAAAAATCAAAATCATTCAGTTAAATCAAGTTAGAATCAAATCTAAGTATAAAACGATCATCAGGATCTAAGCTCAATAAGTTAGATTTCAAGGTTATATAGGCACGATTAAATACTCAATCGATGCGGTTGGGCATCATTAAGAATAATCAAGGATTTGACACGATCAATTTTCTAAAAATCACAATCATAGTTAGGTCGTGAATCACAGTCAAAACTCTAATGTGATTTAAGACCTTGAAAATGATTTGAAATCACTTAGACACGATTTATATAGCTAAGGAAAATTTAAACATAGACATGATTTGGAATGAAATCTGAGCACGAGCGACTATAAAATCGAAATTTAGGCACGATAGAAAATTATTCCAACATAATCACGCCAAATTCTGACACGACTATGTACATAGTCGGATCAGACAATCGTGATCGAAGATCAAAAATTTAGGCACAATTTATGATAAAATTAATTCGTATGGTCACGATCCTTTGAGTCACGATCATGGGGATCAAAGTCGTCTTGCCGTGCCAGATCATCTAGGCACGACCAAACGTGAAGGATAATGGCTAAGTCAAATCATGGTCAGAATAGAACTTAGTAATTAGTAAGACTTAAATCGAAGGTTTAAGCACGAGTGTTATTAGCATTTAAATTCAGACACGATCAAAGATAATGTGAGACTCGTCTCACTATATCGATATTTATACGGATACGTATTTTGTACTGTGTTTTGTATTTTTTTGATTTTAAGAACGCTTTAAAATTTTTCCAACTAATAGATTTTCTCCTTGACCGGCATACCGCCAGTATACCAGTGTATACCAACGGCTTACCTGTCACTCCTGTTTTTTTTATACATATTTTCTGTGTACGTATACGAATTTCTGACATTTGTCAAGTAACCCATGTTTTGACTTATCTTTCTTAGCCTTGCCTTGGTTTAATCTTGTACTTAGTTTATTTTGGTTTGGTTCAACTTGGCATGAGTTGCTTTGGGTTGGGTTGAGATGAGAAGGGTTTTGTATAAAAACCAACTTCTCTCTCTCTCTCTCTCTCTCTCTCTCCATTCATTTCATTTATTCCTTCTCCATTTGCTCCTCCTCCAAAACCTAGAAAAGTACATCTTGTCAAATCTTTAACAATGTTATTTTTGTTTGATCTACTCTCTTCCTTTCATGATTCTAAGCCTCTTTAGAACTTGGAGTTTTTTTGTTTGATGGTTATATTTTTGTAGATCTAAGTTTTAAGATTTTCTTATTTTTCTAGGTTTTTTATCTCTTAAAGTTTGATATTTTCGAAATCTAATGGTTCTATGTTATGGGGAATTTTATTCTACCAAAATTTGGCTTTTGATCCACTTGATTTCGATTTATTTTGAGAAAGTTATACCATTTTCGTGTTCATGGATTCCATATACCTTTTGGTGCTATCGGGACGATGAACAGTGCCGCACGCAGTATTTTTGCTGCTTGTGCGCCGTGCGTCGTGCTTGTGCGCAACATGCACCGTGGGCACTTTTGCCCTCGTGCGTAGCGAAACTTGCGCGCCGTGCACCCGCATATTTTTTGGCAGCACAACGTGTACTTGCGCACAACGTGCGCCTTGGGCACTTTTGCCCTGCGTGCAGCGCAACGCGCACCGCGGTCGCGCGAGATTTCCTACGCGCAACGTGCGTCGTGGGCACTTTTGCCCTCGCATGCAGTGCAACTTGCGCACCGTGCGCCCGCGTATTTTCTGCGTGCGTCGTGCTGTGCGCAACGTGACTCCAAATGACTATTTTGCCTATTTGAGTTATTTTGTAGCTAAAATCTTGAAAAACTCAAACATAAAAGTTATAGATCTTTGTCTTGGCTTGAAGAATCTTTTTTTCCCTTTTAATTGGAGTTCATATACGATTGATAATTTCAATCATAATTTTGATCTTTTTGGCATATTTTCTATACTCGACGTTTTTGAGGTTTTCTTTGACTGTAATAAATTCTTATCATAATTAGATGATTTTGTATAGTTAGAGAATGATTGTACCCCTTATATTCTTAACATAGCACAGATTCAATTATTGTTTTATGTCAAGTAGCACTTTTATTATTTGTCTCTCATGTTGATACGTCTTTATCTAATTCTTTCTACATGCGATCCTTATTATCATGTTTGCTTACTTAGATAGTGGCCCGTCGGGGTGCACTCATGATTTTGTCTCTTTTTTGTTTAATCTAGATAGTGGCCCATCGTGGTGCACTCATGCTACATGTCTCTTCTTTGCTTAATCTAGATAGTGGCCCGTCGTGGTGCTCATGATGCACGTACCTTCTTTGCTTACTAGATAGTGGCCCGTCGTGGTGCACTCATGCTACACATCTTTTCTTTGTTTACTTTAGATAGTGATCCGTTGAGGTACACTCATGTTACATGTCACTTATTGCTTTACATGATAGTGGCCCGTCGAGGCACACTCTTGACAAGTACTCTTTACATGACAAGTAAACCTTAACATGCTAATTCTTGATAGTGGTCCGTTGTGGTGCACTCCTGACATGATAAGTAAATCTAAACATGACATGTATAATCGAGATACTGTTGCGACAACTATTTTCCCTTGCTAATGTAACTCTTTTGGACATCGTGTTTGAATTCTTTGTGTTTGCATGAACAGGCTACATGTCTCGTCTGCATCATGTCTAGGACATGAATTCCTGGTTACCTCGGTCAAGAATTCGTACTGAACCTGACTAGGTTAATGACTAGATTGATCAAGTAGTTCATATAGAGAGATTTTCCAGTCACAGGCGATCCTGTTATCTGGGCGCTTTAATTGGACTTAAAGCCTGCCGACGAGTAGGGCGCATTTCCAACACACTGTCATATGTTTTACCCCCAAGTCACCTAATACAACTCTTTCAACCTGCGGAAGGATAACTGGATAGTCTGCAGGGCTTGTGACTGCTGGAACATCTCATTGCATCTTGTAGTAACTAGGCTTGTGATAACCCTAGTTAGTTAAAGTATCAAGCCATACTCATTGCTTGGCCGTGATTGATGGATGTAGTCCAGTCCAGTTTAGTTTTGTCTAGGCAGTGCCCGTATGTTTATTTTTGTACATTATTGTTTATGCTTTACTTTTGCCGATGAATGATCGAAGGCTAAGTTCTGTTCAGGAGAAGGATTACAACCCCGGTCCTTGTTTGGTTTATGGGTTGTAACTTGGGTTCCGGAATAGTTCCTAATTCATCTTATCATTTGTCATTCTATATAGTTCTCACATGATCTCATGTCCCAGTTGTCTCCCATGCTCACATATCCCAGTTGTCTCCTATGCTAACATGTCTATTTATCTCACATGCTGACATGTCCAGATTGTCTTACTTATTCACATGCTTCCGTTTAATTCACATATCCACAGTTTACTTTATGTCACATATGATTTACTTTATGCTCTAGGTTGCTTTGCTTATTGTCTTTTCTATTCTTGGGATAAGTGCATTGATAGTGCACGAGTCTCGATCCGTATTTGCTTATTTATGTCTCTATCCATTGCTATGTTAGGTATTGCTGGTTTTAGTTCATAATTTTGGCTTCCTTTGTGGTACTTGCTATTGGGGGTCTGACCCCACTGGTTTTGTTTGGCCAGATCTGATAGAAAAGCCTGAAGGATCTTCCGTACCATCTACTCGACGGTGACCATCTGGAGCACCGGAGTACCTGAGTGTGTTTCTTGTTTCATTCTCCCACTTGATGTGTACATTATTTTTTTTGTGGCGTTTAGCCTCCGAGCACGTGTTTAGATAGTATTTTGGTCCTTGACATTTAGCCTACGGGCCTAAACATGATGTGCGTATTCTAGACTATAGCTAGTGCTTATCATGTATGACTATTGCTCTTGCTAGTTCCCCATTTTGTATTACTAGCTTCATGATCATCCATGTATATATGGTTTGGGACGCTTTACTATTATATGTCTGATGATAATACTTATTGTTCTTTGTATAATTGCATGTGATTGAGATGCCTAAGAATGCTTGACCTAGGATCGACTGTTGGCTTGCAGAAGTAACCCCCATATCTTGACACCTTATACATGATTTTAGAGTATTGGCATACTTTGGTATTACGTAGTTGGCCTTGTCCGTCCCCACTTGACAGTATTCTGGTTCTGGGGCATGACACATGTTTTAGTGGTGGCCCATGCAAGTCTGATTTATATATATGTGGGGGTTACTGATGTTTAGTTATCTCAATCATAATTATCCTTTATTGATATCCTTCATTATTCTCTATCTCTGATCGTTTGACCTGATATCTGCCTTGATTGTTGTTCTCTTCTATTCCCTCGATTTGATCGTTGTGTCCATTAACTTTCAGGGGCACTGTTCCTAATCCTTTCGATTATCTTGTTTGGGTTCGGCCGATGGCAGGTCTGTAATCTTTGTTAGGCCAGTTGTGGAGGATCATTCTCTGCATTTTAATGTAGAGTCAAGAGTTGACTCGAGGGCAGAGATGTCAGTCCATCCCGATCATCCAGCTATGCCCGTACAGTCAGCAGTCCGAGCAGAGGTAGTTCCAGATCAGCCCGATGTACCTGTACTCATAGGGATTATTAAGGAAATGATGGAATCACAGCAACAATGAGATCTCGTTCTCCAGCAAAGTATACAGATGTTGATAGATCGTAGTGGGCAAGGAAAACCAAAGGAATTTCATGACGAGGACTTGCAGCCATAAGGTGGAGCCAAGCAGTACCAATCATTTAGTCAGTCAGCATATCGACCCCGAACTACTGTAGAGGCAGTGCGAGAGCATGAGTATATAGCTATGAGGATCGAATATAGAACTGAGGGTCGTAAGAGGTACCATTCACCGTATCAGGCTTTTCACCCCAACGTCCATCACCAGTACCAGCAGACCAATGTCCATACCAGCACCAGGAGTTACCAGTCTTATGTTCCTTCTGTAGAAAAGAAGGGCACACTCATCTACTTATCGAAGGGCTAACTTTCTATGTTTATCATACGGTTCACCTGACCACATGATAGGAATTTCTTCCCGGAGGAGTCAAGGTGGATCGTCATCTTCCAGCCTTCCAACCAGTAGGCACCAGCATCGGTTCAGCAGTAGCAAGCTCAAAGGTAGAGAAACTAGCAGCAGAGTATCGGGCAGAACAAGCATGTACCTATTATGGAAAGTCAGGGCATTCTAGATCAGTTTATTGCACGGCCAATAGGCGATGCTTCGCTGTGGAGCAAAGGACCATTCATTAGCACTTGCCCATATCCAACATCTCGAGGAGGACCATCTACACCGGATATCTACTACAGTCCTTTCAGTTACCTCAGTCATCACCTCCAACAGTGGATGAGTAGTTGGGGCCAATACTAGATGTTCAACCATTGGCACAGTACCTACCGCCATCGTGCTCAGAGGGTCAGGCAGCTCAGAGCGTAATTGAATTTGCGAGTACAGGAGCAGCTGTAGTATCGGCATGAAGATAATACCTTGGGAGTCTCAGGTACCATCTTCATGGTCTTCATTCAGTTACGACCTTTCGATCCGTCTTTCAGTAGCAGGCCAGGTAGTGGTAGTATATCTTGTGTTTTTGTCGGTAACTTGGTATTCTATCTATAATGGGGTACAACGGTCGGCATGACTTATTCGATGAATGAATATGAGTTTTTCGTCCCACTCTTCTGTCTTCGTATCTTGAGTTACATGATATCTATCACATGTCTCGACTACGAAGATACGTCCTAGGTAGAGTCATGTCTTAGACTAACTCATTGGTATCGACTTACTTTGAGACTTGACCCCTATCTATTTTTGAAGTCAGCGTAGGCCAGCGAGGACGTTGGTCCCTACTCTACGACTCAGGATACATATCTATTCATATGCCTCCAGCCCTTCTTGATTGTGGTTGTGTTATTGCTTATGCATTTATTTATATCACTGTTGCCTTCATTTATTTATATGCCATGCCTTGTTTGATTGAGATAGTTGTATTTTTTTAAAACTTTTGTTTTGGTTATCATGCTCGACTAGCTTTAGGAAATTCTGAGGACATAATTTTTCTAAGGATGGGAGAGTTGTGAGACTAGTCTCACTGTATCGGTATTTATATACGGATACGTATTTTGTACTGTTTTGTATTTTCATGATTTTTGGAACGCTTTAAATTCTTTCCAACTTATAGATTTTCTCCTTGACCGACATACCGCCAGTATACCAGTATATACCGACAACATACCTGTCACTCCCGTTTTCTATTATACATATTTTCAGTGTACGTATACAGATTTCTGACATTTATCAGGTGACCCGTGTTTTGACTTATCTTTCTTAGCCTGCCTTGGTTTAATCTTGTACTTGGTTTATTTTGGTTTGGTTCAACTTGGCATGAGTTGGTTTGGGTTGGGTTGAGATTAGAAGGATTTTGTATAAAAACCAACTTCTCTCCTCTCTTTCTCTCTCCTCCATTCATTTCATTTACTCATTCTTCTCTATTTGCTCCTCCTCCAAATCCTAGGCAAGTACATCTTGCCAAATTTTGAACAATGTTATTTTTGTTTGTTTTATTCTCTTACTTTCATGATTCTAAGCCTCTTTAGAACATGGAGTTTTTGGTTTTGATGGTTACATTTTTATAGATTTAAGTTTTAAGATTTTTTTTTTGGTTTTGATATCTTAAAGTTTGATATTTTTGAAATCTAATGGTTCCATGTTGTGGAAAATTTCATTCTACCCAATTTTGGCTTTTGACCAACTTGATTTCGATTTATTTTGAGGAAGTTATGCCATTTTCGTGTTAATGGGTTTCCCACACCTTTTGGTGCTGTCAGGACGATGAACAATGTCGCGCGCAGCATTTTTGCTGCTTGCATGTCGTACGCCATGCTTGTGCGCAATGTGCGCCGTAGGCACTTTTGCCCTCGCGCCTAGTGCAACCTGCGCGCCACGTGCCCGTGCATTTTTCTCCTGTGTAACGTGCGCAGTGCTTGCGCGCAACGTGCGCCGTGGGAACTTTTGCCATTGCGTGCAGCACAACTTGTGCACTGTGCACCACGCGGGATTTTCTGTCGTGCAACGTGCTCCGTGCTTGCGTGCAACTTCAAAAGGATTGATAGGTGGATTATGTCGAACGTGTTCGAAGAGATAGACTATGCAAAATGGCTTGTTGGTCGAGTGATATTGATGTGTCGATGATTTGTTTGAATGAACTTACGTATGATGGCTTTGCTGGATGACTCAGACCCCGTGTGACGAATGTCGGGATGTGTGTAGAAAATCTATGCACGAAGTTTAGAAATCGGAGTGATGCAAGCTTGGGTAGAAAACTCTGTAGGATGGGGTCAGTGTTGATATTGTTGTCTGGGAACTATGATTCTAATACTGACGGATGGCCTTAACCTAAAGACATAGCCTAGCGGTTAGGTAGACGTCCCGGTACAGAGCAAAAGAAATTGTGGAGGCACCACTCATGAGGTTCGGTTGACATGCACGTATATCAGGGACGCCCGAATATGTGCACGATCCGACTTGAGTGGTGATGGCGGATTCTCTATCACAAAACTTGGCTAAAATGTATGTATTTTAGGGACGTCTGAAATATGTGCACGATCCAACTAAGTGATACGTTGAATCAAGTGAGACTTGAGGAATGGAAAAGTGTCAAGGATTTTGAAATCGTATTAAAGGTAAGATTGATAGTAGCACAAGCGTGGCTCGGATTGAGGAAACACATAGGAGTAGTGTGTGCGAGAGTCCTTGAATGTTGATAAAAGTAATAAGTCGATAAGTGTACTCAGTTAGTTTCGAGAATAAAACTTTTTCTGAGTGGTATATGATGTAGTTCCCCGTCCCGCTCAGTCAATCGGAGGAATCGAGACGCCGACTGCGTTCAAACCTAGCCTTGCGACGGTTGCTCTAAGACTCGCTCGGGCGAGGCGACCCCTCGCTCAGGTGGGGAAGTTTCAGTAAACTTGCCTCATCTTAGCCTTCACATAATAATTCGCATGTTTTCAACTTGCACAAGTAGGCTTGATAATGAAAGAGACGAATCCACATAGATAAGGGAATAATCCCGACGGGTCGAATTGAGCTAGAATATGAAAGGTCCAACGGTCGGCTTAGAGTTGGTGCACGACGTGCTTTAAAAATGACACTCGGCACTACAACAAAAAGCCCTATTAATGACGCTTGATAAGTGGATTTCATGACGGCTGATAAAGAAGCTTCATCAAAGTTTAGCAAGACTATATTCTATGACGGTTTTCTATATAAACCTTATTGATTGTCTCTCAGTGATACGAGCGTTATGAAAAAACACCAAATTTTAAGTCGAAACCTCGACTCTCCCGCACTTACTCTCGCACTTAAGGAAAAGTCTAAACCCCTTCTCCTTCTCTCTTTCTCCTTCTCTCTTTCTCCTCCCGCTCCCCAACTCCCTTCAGCCCGCTCCCCGCTTCCGAACTCCCCTCAGCCCTCTCTCCGCTCCCGAACTTTCCTTAGATTCACATATGCTCTCCCCCTCAAATACGTTATAATGTATAACCACACAAAATTCTCGGTAAACCCTAATTTCTTCCCCCATCATGCTCTCCTCAATCCAGAGAAGAAAGAAAAAGGAAGGTGCGACAAAGCTCCAGCCATAGCGATTCCCATGTGAAAGTACTAAAAGGAGAGAGATAGCGAGTGGTTCCATAGCAATAGAGAAGGTCGACGACAAGTCAACGGTCACCCGTTTCTTCTTCAAGTTCCCGCTCAAGCTCATCACCCCAAAGAAGGTGTTGTCTCCTCCGTCCGTCTGATATGCCCCTCCCCGCTCCATCTCAGCCGTCCATCTAAGCCTCTCCCCCCTTCTCTTTCAGGTCGGATCCTCCTCCGCATCGGACGCCATCTGGATCTACACCCTCTCTTATGCCGGTGGCATCGTCTCGATATCACCCTTTTTTACTTTTATTTTCACTTTAGTCCCTGCAAATTTCTATTTTAACTGCATTTGCTTTGCTGACCTATTATGTTATTTTCTGTAATTTAGGGAGACTGTGTATCGGTCGAGTTGACTTTGGGTGACGGATGTATTGCGGCAATGACAACCCAGGCTTCTACCAAGGTATGCTAAATTAACAGATGGACCCTTGCCCGGACACGAATATGCAATAATATGAAAATGGATATGGCAAATATTTTCTAACGTGTCCAGTATGAGCAAACATTTTGGAGAGTCCGTGCCTACCTGCATTTATACATATTATGAAGCTAATTACTCACTTTCACATTCTACGACCTAGCTGAAATCACACGTTTGCGATGAATCACGAAGGTTTTATCAGAAATGCCATGTTGTAATGCTCAAGTATGAACAAATACTCTTCACTTTGATCCTAATTCATCTATCCAAGCTAACCTTAAAGATGAAAACTAGTGCTCTCAAATCAAATTGGAAGTGATGTCGTCTCTTTTAGAACTGTGTTTGGTTTGGTGAAAAGTGAGGGTGAAGGAAATAAAAAAATGAACAGTTTCATGTAGAAACATGGCCATTTATTTATGGAAATTCTATATACACGTCAAAAATTATAGGACAGCCTAATTTTTTTGCTTTAGGACTGTCAACAAAGTTGATATTCCTACCATAGTGTAGGACTACCAACAAATATTGGTTGTCCTACACAATTTAGTTGACAATCCTACAAGAGGTTAGCGGATGAACCACATCTTTTGCAATACATACTCGACGTCCATGCCTATATAGGAGTTGCTGCTACTTGGTTGTATATTTAGTTATTATCCTTTGTTCTTGCTTCTTGGTTGATTATTGGGTTACAGGCTTCAGTAATAGCCTATTAGCTGTTTGTTAGTATTCAAATAACAGATCCAACACCATGGGGCTTACCAACAGGGGATTCATATGTTGGGTTATTTGGTGTTGTTGATGGTCCTGTCACTAGGGAACTTTTCTTGTTCTAGGGTTATTGGGTATCACTGATAGCCCTGTTACTTGGAACATCTCTTGTTCTATTTTCTTCTCTTTCGGATGTTTCTTTGAAAGTACAGGAAGCATTGAGATCTTTACTTGTTATCTAAAGCCATTTCCACTAGTCTATTCAAATAACTGCCACAAGGCATGATGAATTTGTATCAGGTCGCTCCCTGTCTCGTACAAAATCCCGATCACGTTCTCGATACGACTGCCCTTCTTCAAAAGCTCGACATAATTTAAGGTTTGTAAAGAAAGGCTTTCAAATCACAACAATTTTAAGATGAAATTATTAATGCATGGAGCCAAGTGGTTCAAACTATTGATTCAAGGGTTTCAAAGTGCATGTGGAATATATTCTTGATACTTGCTTACTTTTCAGGCATACTCTCTGCACCAATACTTGATGCTTTGAAGAGGACATCAACAGTGTAGGTGAACTCTCGTTCATCCCAAAGACGCTCTCAAAGTTCCCATGTGTTGCTGCTTAGTGAAGCAGTGCCAAACTGGGAGGAAGGAAGAAATCTCTTCATTAGCGGGTATGGTGACTGAAGGTTTCCATTTTCTTTTTCTTTTTTTTTTCCTTTAACAGCAGGTGTAATATTTGTGGAACCCTTTGCTATATTGTATGGCTCTATTTAAGCCTTTTGTAGTGTAATAGGTAGTTTGTTACTTGGGTATTTTGAGACCTTTAGTTGGGAATTTGAAGATGTACTAGTTTCCATGGTTTATTTGAGTATCAGGTAGGTCAGTCCTGGTTGGTGCCTACCGAGTTTAGTATTCAACAGGATTTAAAAAAATATATTGGTAATATTCTTTAGATAATTATTTTTGATCATTAGACGTCTTGTGTTATGGCTCTTTATGAAATTGGGAACTTTCACATCATGTCTTTATATTGGAGCCAATTATGAGTGACAGGATCAAGTTAGAAATGTCAAGATACCTATGCTATTATTATTTTTACTAAGAAATAATGGCTCTTATATGATCCCATTGGACGTTGTATCTTGCAGCCTCACCCTCTTGCAATTGTGTGGGAGCATTCGTTTAAACTGATAGTCCAAAGCCTATAGATAACATATTTCCATCTACGTACTAATGATGTCCTAATGTTAATATCTCATAATTCAAAATGATTCAATTTTATATGAATTTGATACATTAAAATATCAAGTAATAATTATAATATTATCTCAAAGCTTTGATTATTCTTGGAATTTGTATTATCGTATTAACTCTGCCCTAGGCCATGATTGGGTTTTCTATAGTCTTAAACTTCTTCTAGATGCTTAGCAATGCCATTTCACATGCTTGATCCCCAACGATATTGGCAGGTACCTGGAAAAAAATTACTCTCGTCTCAGTTTCTATATCACATTATATATTTATCCTTTAATTTTTTGGTATAATATAACACTAAATTTCGTGCTTGCAGCTATTAATCTTTTTTAGGACATCAGCTACCATTGTTTGCACTTTCAGGATGTTGTAGTTAGCATACAGTCACTGTCCATTGATATCATTTGCTTCATGCCTTGGCCTCGTTAGTTGCTTATGAAAATCATATTATTGTTCGCTAGCTATACTATAATCATGCTCGACCAAGATAGATAGGGCCACATTTGTCTTTCCTATAGTAGAGTAGTCTGAACTGATACTATTATGCGTGTGCTTGCAAGTTGCTTCTGAAGACCCTCTCTCTTGTTAGCACGCGTAATTTTGGGGTATGATGCTGTTGTAGTTTCATCTACTATTTCCAGTTTCAATGGTGCCGAGGAACCAAAACTGGCCTTTCACAATGTATGGTTGGTGGCTAATGTTAGTTTTTATGTAGTTTCTTGTGCTTAAGAGCGAATTCTTATCAGTTTGATAGATTGACATATTTTCTTCCTGCTATTATGATTACTTAGCTTATGAAGTAAATGGGAACATATGAAATTGGTAGCTGGAATATGATTCAAGCAAATCGTAGGCCTCTAGGGGGCAGAGGTCTCGTTTTCGTAAGCAAACAAGTAGAAAAAGTCTTCGCTAACCCATTTTTGGAGTTAGAAAATCTCTATATGATGCAATCCAACATCGGCTATGTATAACGCCCATCATCATAAGGACATCTCGGTATGGGGGTTGGATCATCGGCCCTGGTGATGGCTCCCCTGACTAGTCAAGGGATCTGGAAGGGATGCTATTGGTGCTATCAGTACTGCTCTCGTTATCATCGGCGGATATGCCTCTTTTTCTATTAGCGGGGGGTCTTTCTCTACTGCTGTTGGTACCGGCTTCTGGATATGCTTCTGCTTCTACTGGTGCTTATGGATTACTTACGGGATCGAACCCAAAACCATAGGGAGGGAGCTCGACTTCGTCCCAAGAAGCGAAACATAGTCTTTCAAAGCCTGGAAGGTTGAGCAATGTGAATTAAGAGATGCTCGGAACCATGGTGCGAGACTATGAAAGCATCCTTTTTCTTCACTTGGGAAACACAACCGAATCTGATTCTTCTTCAAAGGAAGTCTCAGACTGATTGATGTGAGAAAGACGAAGATGCTTAAACGATTACCGATTGACTTAATAGATAAACCACGGTAGAGTGAGTTCGCTTGATCTTGGCTAATTAGCTGACATTGTTATTCAAGACTGTGAGAGCAAGACAACCTCTGCAAAGTCGGTCTCTACAGCATCGCAACTTCGCACATGCATAGGTGATAGTGAGATCCTGGGCCAAACACCATCCTTTTTAGCCCAACTCCCGTCTTCAATGGGTCTGCTCTTTTTTTTGGGAGAGTATGCCAATATGATCTTAATGAGGCACGGGGCTTTGCATCTGACAACGGAGCTGATATGTTTACGAAGATTCTACCAAGGGGGAAGTTTGAGTACTGCAGGCAGATCGTCGGGATGACGACGTCCTCCCCATAGTTGTGAAGGGGGAGATTTGTTGGAGTGGGTGGGGTTCCCAACCTATGTGGAGAAGACCCCGGAGTGCGACGAGCGCCGTTCGTGTGTCGAAGAAGCTCGGGAAGTGGGCGACGTAGAGTCGCTGCTGCTGTTGCTGCCCAGGGGGAGATTCTGGAACAGGGGATCCGAGTTCGGGCCGAACTCGGTCCCATGGCGAGTTCGGGCCGAACTCGGTCTGGCCACTCCAGTACTGTGGGGTGAGGTTCTGGATGCTTGACACAGAGTTCTGGCCGAACTCTGTGTCGTCGGGGGCTGAAGCAGATTTTAGGATGAGTTTTCATCATTGGATCTAATCCAACGGTCCAGGTTGGTTGCAGGATTGGGGAGTTATATTGAGTTTTCTCAACCCTAATTCATTATCGCAAGTATTGGACAACACAAAGTATCAGCGAGAAGGAGGCAAGAGTGCCATTGCAACTTCGGAGAAGAAGACGGAGGATCGAAGGTCGTTTTTCGAAGGAGATCGTGTTTCGGGTAATCTCTACTCGTCGTTCTCGTTCTTCGTAGCCTTGTGATCATTGTTCTTGTCTCTGAGTGTTGTGGGGATCCGTTTTGGATCGGGAGGAGTTTGTAGAGGGTGTAATTCTTCTATTCCATTAGTGGAGGCTTCTCAGGGTTGGACTCCGATCGTCCCGTGGTTTTTTCCCGCAAGGGTTTCCACGTCAAAAATTCTCTGTGTCTGCGTGATTGTTGTGTGTGCTTGTTTTTGGGTTCGTGCGTTGTTTGCTCGGTCCTCTCGCAGGTACTCTCCGGTTTGGGGAAAGGTTTCCGCGTTTCTTTCCCATCAGAGTGGTATCAGAGCTTTGGGTTCAAAGGGTGTCAGGAGTTGACAGAGGAACCAGAGAGGAGAGATGGACGCGAAGCCGGTGCGCATGGTGAACCTTAATGGCACAAACTATCATTATTGGCGGAGCAAGATGAAGGATTTGCTATTTGTCAAGAAGCTGCATCTACCTGTGTTTGCATCCGAGAGGCCCAGTGATAAATCCGAGGAGGACTGGAAGTTCGAGCACATACAGGTGTGTGGGTACATACGGCAGTTTGTTGATGAGAACGTGTACAATCACGTTGCCAATATTGAGCACGCGAAGACGTTATGGGATAAGCTGGAATCCTTGTATGCGAAGAAGACCGGGGTAAACAAGTTGTTCCTGATCCGAACGATGATGGGTCTGCGGTACAAGGATGGGGCGTCTATTACGGATCACTTGAGTGATTTCCAGGGCGTGGTTGACCAGTTATCTTCTATGGGAGTCAAGTTCGACGACGAAGTTCAGGGACTGTGGCTGCTGTGTACCTTGCCAGACTCGTGGGAGACCGTACGAGTATCTATGATCGCTTCTGCTCCAGAGGGCGTGGTCAGTCTGGAGTTTGCTAAGAGCGGGGTGTTGAATGAAGAGATGCGGAGACGTTCTCAGGGCACTTCATCCACATCCCACCACTCAGAGGCATTGGTTTCAGAGAGCCGCGGAAGGGGCAAAAGCAGGGGTCCAGGTGGTGGCAGAGACAAGAGCAGGGGGAAAGTCCAAGGGTCGGTACGAGGACTCAGAGTGTTATCATTGCGGTAAGAAGGGCCATATCAAGCGGAACTGTTTCGCTTGGAAGAGAGAGAAGAAGGGCGACAAGGGGAAGCAAGAAGAGAACACTACAGCGGCGGCCTCGACGCATGGAGGCGATGTGATCGTCGTAGGTGATGAGGTCATTACTAACCTCGCCAGCGATGACAATTCTTGGCTGGTGGACTCAGGGGCTTCAGCACATGTATCTCACAATAGGGCACTGTTTGCCACTTACACGACAGGCGACTGTGGCGTGTTGAAGATGGGCAACGGAGATGTGTCGAAGGCGGTTGCCATTGGAGATGTGCATTTGAGAACGAAGACGGGTGCGGTTCTTGTTCTCAAGGATGTTCGTCATGTCCCTGATATCCGTTTCAACCTGGTGTCGGTTGGAAGGTTGGATGACGAGGGATTCTTCAGTCTCTTCGGGAATAGTCAGTGGAAGCTTTCCAGAGGTTCGTTGGTGATTGCCAGAGGAAGCAAGAAGTCCGGTCTCTACTATATGGAGGGGAGCGCACATGGGGCACAGGAGGTGAACGCAGTCAGTGATGCGTCTACCGAGTTGTGGCACAGGCGGCTCGGCCATATCAGCGAGAAGGGGATGAGCTACTTGGTGAACAGGAAGGTGATTCCGGGGCTCAAGTCTACAAAGTTGGAGAAATGCACGCACTGTTTGGCTGGGAAGCAAAATAGGGTGTCTTTCCAGAGTCACCCAAGTTCGAGGAAGCCGGCGTTGCTCGAGTTGATTCACTCGGATGTCTGCGGTCCTATGAAGGTAAAAACTCTTGGTGGTGCTTCTTACTTTGTGACTTTTATTGATGACTGTTCCAGGAAGGTTTGGGTCTATGCCTTAAAGACCAAGGATCAGGTGCTGCCTACTTTCAAGGAGTTTCAGGCCTCCGTTGAAAGGGAGACGGGCAAGAAGTTGTTGTGTGTTCGGTCCGACAATGGCGGCGAATACATCGGTCCCTTTGATGCGTATTGCAGAGAGCAAGGGATACGATACCAGAAGACTCCGCCAAAGACACCTCAGCTCAATGGTGTAGCGGAGCGCATGAACAGGACACTGATGGAGAGGGTGCGGTGTTTGCTGTCAGAAGCAAACTTGCCGGGCAGTTATTGGGGTGAGGCTCTTCTCACAGCTGCTTATATTATTAATTTGTCTCCTAGTGCTCCTTTGCAGGGTGATGTGCCTGATAAAGTATGGTACGGTAAAGAGCCGTCATACAGTCACCTGCGGGCGTTTGGTTGTAAAGCCTTCGTCCATGTACCGAAGGACGAGAGGACCAAACTTGAGCCGAAGACGAGGCGATGCGTCTTTGTCGGCTACGGTCGGGATGAGTTTGGCTATAGACTCTACGACCCAGTGGAAGGAAAGCTCTACAGAAGCAGGGACGTGGTGTTCGTCGAGGATCAGACCATGACCAACACTCAGGACTCCGAGACGCCTTCTGAGGCTGAGGAATTGCCTGAGTTAGAGTCATTTCGCTTCGAGCAGTTTCCAGAGGACATCGCGGAGGATCCAGTTATGGGGGAGCCGGTACATGGAGTTGCTCCCAACCTTGATCATCAGCCTGCTGATGGTGGTCAGGGTGTCCCTCAGGAGGATGAGCATGCCGGAGAGGTAGTTCCTGAAGGGGAGGAGGCTGTCGGTATACAGCCAGCACCAGTGGCTCCACTGAGAAGGAGCAACAGGGATCGTCGACCATCTACGAGATACTCGCCGGATGAGTATGTGCTACTGACTGACGGGGGAGAGCCCGAAGTTTCGCAGAGGCTATGGAAGACGAACACAGGCAGGAGTGGATGGTGGCTATGCAGGAGGAGATGAGTTCCTTGCACACCAATTCTACTTATGATCTGGTGCGGTTGCCAAAGGGCAAGAAGGCTTTGAAGAATCGATGGGTGTTCAGAGTGAAGCAGACGGATGATGCTACTCGCCCTCGATACAAAGCGAGGCTGGTAGTCAAGGGCTACGGTCAGCGGAAAGGCGTGGATTATGATGAGATCTTTTCGCCTGTCGTCAAGCATTCGTCTATTCGGGTGGTGCTAGCATTAGCAGCCAGTTTCGACTTGGAGGTCGAGCAGATGGATGTGAAGACGGCGTTCCTCCACGGTGATCTTGAGGAGGAGTTGTACATGGAGCAGCCGGAGGGATTCTGTGAGAAGGGCAAGTCACATTTGGTCTGCCGGTTGAGGAAGAGCTTGTATGGTCTGAAGCAGGCTCCGAGGCAGTGGTACAGAAAGTTCGAGTCGTTTATGGGGGGAGCATGGTTATGCACGGACGACGTCGGACCATTGTGCATTTGTGAGGTATTTTGCCGAGGATGATTTCATCATTTTATTGCTCTATGTAGATGATATGCTATTAGTGGGTCGAAATGCCACTAGGATAGCGGAGTTGAAGCGCCAACTGGGCGCGGCCTTCTCTATGAAGGATTTGGGCGCAGCGAAGACTATTCTTGGGATGGAGATCAGCCGAGAGAGAGAGTCCAAGCTGCTACACTTGTCCCAAACGAAGTACATTCACCGGGTACTTCAGCGTTTCGGGATGGACGGGTCGAAGAAAGTGAGTTCCCCCCTCGCGGCTCACTTTAAGTTCACTGAGGAGCAGTGTCCATCTACCGAGGACGAAAAGGAAGATATGGAGCGGGTTCCATATGCTTCAGCTGTGGGAAGCCTGATGTATGCTATGGTGTGTACGAGGCCAGATATTGCTCATGCAGTTGGTACGGTTAGCAGGTATCTTTCGAATCCTGGAAGGGTACACTGGAGTGCGGTCAAGTGGATTCTACGATACCTTCAGGGCACTGCCGGTTGGAGACTTTCCTTTGGTGGTGACGAGTCGAAGCTGGTCGGGTATACCGATGCTGATATGGCTGGAGATGTAGACACGAGGCGGTCGACTTCGGGCTACGTGATGATGTTTGCGGGAGGAGCAGTATCGTGGCAGTCGCGGTTGCAGAAGTGTGTTGCCTTGTCGACGACGGAGGCGGAATACATTGCGGCGACGGAGGCTTACAAGGAGCTGTTATGGATGAAGAAGCTGTTGCAGGAAATGGGACTGAAGCAAGAGCAGTATACTTTGCTTTGCGACAGTCAGAGTGCTATCCACCTTGTGAAGAATCAGACGTTTCATAGCCGGTCCAAGCACATCGAGACCCGGTATCATTGGATACGGGATGTGGTTGAGAAGAAGGACGCGGAGCTTGAGAAGGTGCATACAGACGACAACGGAGCTGATATGTTTACGAAGATTCTACCAAGGGGGAAGTTTGAGTACTGCAGGCAGATCGTCGGGATGACGACGTCCTCCCCATAGTTGTGAAGGGGGAGATTTGTTGGAGTGGGTGGGGTTCCCAACCTATGTGGAGAAGACCCCGGAGTGCGACGAGCGCCGTTCGTGTGTCGAAGAAGCTCGGGAAGTGGGCGACGTAGAGTCGCTGCTGCTGTTGCTGCCCAGGGGGAGATTCTGGAACAGGGGATCCGAGTTCGGGCCGAACTCGGTCCCATGGCGAGTTCGGGCCGAACTCGGTCTGGCCACTCCAGTACTGTGGGGTGAGGTTCTGGATGCTTGACACAGAGTTCTGGCCGAACTCTGTGTCGTCGGGGGCTGAAGCAGATTTTAGGATGAGTTTTCATCATTGGATCTAATCCAACGGTCCAGGTTGGTTGCAGGATTGGGGAGTTATATTGAGTTTTCTCAACCCTAATTCATTATCGCAAGTATTGGACAACACAAAGTATCAGCGAGAAGGAGGCAAGAGTGCCATTGCAACTTCGGAGAAGAAGACGGAGGATCGAAGGTCGTTTTTCGAAGGAGATCGTGTTTCGGGTAATCTCTACTCGTCGTTCTCGTTCTTCGTAGCCTTGTGATCATTGTTCTTGTCTCTGAGTGTTGTGGGGATCCGTTTTGGATCGGGAGGAGTTTGTAGAGGGTGTAATTCTTCTATTCCATTAGTGGAGGCTTCTCAGGGTTGGACTCCGATCGTCCCGTGGTTTTTTCCCGCAAGGGTTTCCACGTCAAAAATTCTCTGTGTCTGCGTGATTGTTGTGTGTGCTTGTTTTTGGGTTCGTGCGTTGTTTGCTCGGTCCTCTCGCAGGTACTCTCCGGTTTGGGGAAAGGTTTCCGCGTTTCTTTCCCATCACTAGGCTCCCATTTCTATGTATGTCTTTTGAAATTCATTCTTTCTTGTTCTACTGGTGTGAATGACGTGCCTCTTTGAACGATTCTAGGTTCACTTCAAGTTCCGCCATTGATGTCCACTTTTTTTTCTACCATAGCGGAGGTCCGTTGTTTATATCTTTCAAGAGCTTGGAACATCCCCCTGTGACCCTCCGGGTTGGAGAAAAACAGAGGGGCTGAAAGCCTCCTACGCCGTTTGCGAGTTGACTCGGAGATAGACGTGGGCAAAGGTTCGTCAATGATTAGCCTGTCCCCAGCCCAAGGTTAAGTATAAACAGACTGAGAGGATTTCTAAGATCCTGGAGGTGGGAACCGACTAATTGACAACGGAAAGGTCTTTCAAACAGAGATTACACTGAAAGAGAATCATCAACTGAATCCGGAAAAAACTCCCTTATCTGGAGAAGGAACTGCTTTTGTTCCATCGGATCTTGTGGTGGATGTTATGTTGCAGTTGAGAGAGAGTATCGGGCCTTAAAGGCATTTTTCCGAGTATGAGACTAGGTTCTTGAAGCAAGAGGGGGAACAACTGATACCATCTAAAGCAGGGCTACCTTTTTATAGCCTGGCTGGGGAAGATTATGCTCTAGATAAAGAGTCAATTATACACTTTTTGGGGAATCTTTAGCTTTATGTCCCATCCAATATCTTTGAAAGATACGAATCTCCCTGTTCACCACGTCCAACAAAAGTAGAGGAATCTGCTTTTATAGTACGATGCTTAGTCATAAGATTCGTTCTTACCACTAATACCAGCAGTATTGATAACTTCATACGTTCCTTCGTTCCAAGGACTGACATACGTATTGTTCCAGATCGGTATCATATTTGAAAACAAATCCAAAATCTTCCTATTTTATTTAGGAACTGCGATGAGACGCTGGGAAAGTCAAGGGATTGACCATTTCCAAAACCAGTGGGCAGAGAAGAAGCTTTTACAGTAGCTGAAAGGGAACGAGACGCTTCGTTTCATTTTCGGGTTTACCGCTTCTTCTATTAGCTTCCGTCACCGCCCCGTGGGTTTGCTCGCCTTACCCTTGACCCTGGGCGTAGCGGTGTTCCTATGTTGACCGCCAGCAAGTTATACGCATATAACTTACTGATCACCGTCCATATGGACCCACCATTCACCGAAGTTATGGTAAGATTTCCCAACGGATGATTTACTCGTTCTAGTGGTAAGAGTGTCAAATAGAGGAATTTACTTGTTCAATTCGAGAGCAGGTTGAATTTTGGTGTATCACCATACGACTTTTCAGAGTAAGGATAGTTTAACAAAGAAAGAAAGAATCAGGGTCATATTCTTGTGCTATCAAGAAGAAGGAATTTTGGGACGGGACCTGGTTCACTCAAAAACGACGACCCTACAGTAATCAAAGAAAGACCTGGCTGAACTGGGAACGACATGGATCAAAGGCAGAATATAAGAGAGTTGAAATGAAAGGACTTCAAGGACGTCTTGCCAATATTAGAAGATTCATTTCCAATCTCTCCGGAAGATGTCGACCCTTCTCTAAGCGAATTCAGCAATGAAATGTTCTAACCTCTCGTCCTATAGCCATGGACGGCTACGTTCTTTTTTTATGGGTGAGACTCCTTCTCCAGCTTCCTCTGATTTGGGTTCTTCAACCGCCGATGATGCTTACTGTCCTCGTAGCCCACTAAAGCTAGGAACAACTGAGTTTGCAGACATGAAAAATCTTTAATACATTACTTGAGCCATTTTCTATATGTAGATCTCTTATGTTCTAGATTCGTATGTACATTACTAAGTGCTATCACTTATGTTCTTGATTCCTTATGCCACAGGTTTTCTGCAGTTCAAAACTACCAACTGTTGCAATCGGATGTTAGACGCAGATACTGAATCAGATTACACAATCAGCTTTGCGGTTGATCTGGTTTGGTTTAACATTTAAGCGATACTGAATTAGATTACACAATCAGATAAGACGCAGATACTGATTTAAATAGCACCCGTGCTCTAAGATTCTGGCTCTTATAGCCCATATCATGTGAATAAGTGCGAGGAATTCATGGCTAAGGTAGATATCTTTCTACATAGTGATGTATGTATCAGTTTGTAACAATGTGCTAATAGATACTGAACTCTGATACAAAGGCTTATTTTGAGAGGAACGGTACCTTAGTGAAAATTGAAGTTTTTGGTTCAACTCCAATGTAAGCAAGCCAACAAGGTTCGCTTATGATATCTTTCGATGTCATTTGGTTCGAACATATGACAAACAAAAAGAGGACACTAATGCAACACAAAGAGCACATGATTTTCAGCTTATGATATCTTTCTTGTTCATGCTCTCTTACTAATTGGGTCCTTAATTAACCTTTGCTCACTAGTGTAGTTCTTTCTGATAGTTACATATATATACACATAGATGAATCTGATAGAAACTCCACACAACAGTTTCCTACAACATATGTTGAATTGTGATCTTAATGTGTGTTTTTAATCAGGACTTATACATCATTCAAGACCCGATAGTTACATATATATACATTATTATATCACATTTATTAAACCTTGTTTTATCTTTTGCATGGTACATGTGCTGTGGACACAGGTCTTCATGTGACTAAGTTGAAGCTAAAGTGTGGGATGTTTTCATGTGGATAGTTTTGATGTAGCTAAAGTGTACTCTGTAGGAACGAAATCGTAAAACAGAATACTCTAAATGGGGGTGAATAGAGTAGGCAGCGGAATATTGCTAATTAAAAATCTCGTTAGCAGTTAGATCACAGATATAAAAATAATCACAAAGTAAATGACAGTAGTGAAAAGTGATCAGAAGGCAAACGCAAACACCGAGATTTATACTGGTTTTTCTCTTGTGAGGACTAGTCCAGTCGGAAGAACTCTAGCTTCCAGTTGAATCCACTATTGAAAAATCCTGCAAGTTTTCTTATGAAGTCCTTGAAACTTCTACAGACGGGAGCTTTGATACGAAGAACTCGACCAACTTCAATTGTGAAGAGTTGTTTCTCCAATCAAGCCTCTGATTACAACCACTCCGAAACTTCTAGACCGTACCGCACTGGCAAATCGACTAGAGGATTGTAACTGGCTTGGGATTTGAAAATGTAAGCTTTTGAGAACTCTTTGGAGAAAATGTAAGCTTTAGAATAGAAGAGATTGAAAGTGAATTAGTGATTTGAAATGATCGAAATCCTTCTATATTTATAGTGTTTCTAAAGACAGAACTCTGACAGAATTCTGGCAGAATTCGGACAAAACTCTTAGTAACAAACCACAACTAAAGGGTGACCAAGTTCAAAATCAAACGTTCACATAACGTTCAACTTGGCCGAACTCTGGCCGAACTCTGGTCGAGTTCTGCTAGGGTTCTGCCAGTTGATTTTGAGAGAAATTATTTTGGCTTTTTGAAAAGTCCTTTAGAAGCTTTTGTAAAAAGGATGTTTTTTTAAAACATAGGTCATTTTTAAAAGGATAGGGTGATTTTGAAAAACGATTCCGGACAGCCTATTTACCAGTACGACTTGGTGTACAATGTATTTCTAGACTCAATAAAATGAAAAATTATATTGCTTTGAAGGAAATACATTCTGAGTGGCAAACAGTTTCGGTCTTGAACAGAGTAGATATCCATCGTTGAGCAGTGTCCAAAATGTCGTAGGTAAATATCTGAATTGACTTGCATTTATATCGAGACAGAGTTTGATCAATTATTAAAATCAGGTTTGACCATGACCAACGGGCCAACAATCTCCCCCATTTTGATAATTGACGAGCCTTGCCGATATAACATCTAAGTATGGATCAATTAAAAAATGTGTAATACCAGAGACAACAAAAAATTGTTCATAACCTGCATTCATGAAGATGTTAGATCCTATTTTCTCTCCCGTTGTCACTTAGCAAAATAATTGCAAAAGAGAAAGCTCTCCCGCAATAAATGCATAAGTAGCAAACAGTGAAGAAATACAAGAAATATGTATAAAACATTCATCACAGGCATGGTATAAACAGTAAAAAAAGATATTATATAGACAAAATAGGCATAGTATTTGTCAAAAGCAGTTTATATGGAAGCATAAAAAAGAGATAAAGCTATACTAAAGGTGAAACAAATAAAATATTGAATAATAAACTAAGTGAAACATATGCCAAACTGAGGCATAATAAAACCATGTCTATGAAGTGTCACAGATAATAACTAAAATAAAGAGTGCTGATAATATCTTGGAATGTCGAAGCATTTCCCAAGTAAACATAAGACAAAATATCAGCCTCAATAAGAATAACATCTCAAAAATCATCATCCTCATCATCATCGTCATCGGCTGCAGCGCCAGCATGTCCAGATGGACCAGCTCCAGAAGTATGAGGAGTGGCACCAGAAGTACGATACCAATCGTAAGCGTTTCCTGGCTGGAACAGAGAGTGAACCGCCTCATCATCAATGCAGTAGCCAGAAACAGAAAGGTCTCGAGGTAGAGAGCTAGCCGAGTGACCCGTCTGCATAAATCTCAGATCGACGAAGGAGTTGGCAATAGCCTGGAACTGAGTCACGTCACGGAACTCATGTTTCCTGAAAGTGTCAACATAGAATGACTGCAGATCTGATAGGTGCTGATGAATACCCTCAAATGTCATAGGGTAGGACTGAGGAGGACCAGGTGCTATGGGAGTAGGTCCAGGAGGAGCAAGTGCAGTAGGTGGAGGAACAGTGGCAATGCTACGACGAGAGAGTTTGAGGAACTTGGGCTCAGGGTCTAGAGCACAAGTGGATAGGTCAATGTCAAATCTCTGAAAGATGTATGGGATAATCATCGCTTAAGAGAGGTTGCGGTCTCTTCTGCGACATCTACCCATCATCTGAATGATAGTCTTAGGGGCAGAAAAAAGAATCTCCTTAAGAATGTGATATAGAGCAGAAAGCTCAAGTGCAGTGACATCATCTTTGGAAGTGGATTTTGGAAGTAAAGTAGAATAGATGATGCGATGTAATTCGTAGTTAAACAAGTTCAAGTTATTGGCCTTGAACTTTCCAGGACGAGCACGTACGGGCGCACAAAGCTCATTCTTGAAACTAACGAGAGTCGTACCATCGGGAAAATTGAAATCAGTGATTTCATCGAGCGGGGCACCTTCGTTTGGAATACCAAAGATTTCCGCTAACGTTTCATCAGTAAACTCGATATCTATCCCTCCGATACGTGTTCTCGCGGTAAAAGTGTCTAACATGAAATTACAGTAAAATAATCTAATGGCATTAGTAGCTATAGGAAATTATAAAGAAATAAAGTGTTGTAACCCTAATGCCTCAAAGTAAGGACGGTAGTCGAAAAAGACAGTCCACTTCATCGGAGATCCGGTACAAATAGTACGCATAATGAAATCGGCATACCACAATAGGACTTAGTCGGGAGTTTTGAAGTAAACTCGTCCGATGCACCGTCATCCGATTGGACCGGAGAAAAGAGGGAATCCGTATGCGAATCCGAAGATGATGCCTCTTCACTGCATTGGTCTTCTTCCTCTTGAAAGGATTGAATCCCTTAGGCATTCTATTCCAAAATCTAGAAACCCTAATAATTGGAAAGTGGAGGAGAGAAGGAATTATACCTTCCGAGAATTGGATATATTGTAGAGGACGAAATTCTTCGCACGAATCCAAAGTTTGGACGAAGATCTCAACGCGGATTGGAAAAACAAAGGTGGAAAAGAGCTAGGGTTTTTGGGGCGCTGCTGCTGCTGTTTGATGTAGTTTGGAAGAATGAAGAAGATGGGGGTCTCGGGTTCTGGCTGGTACATATATATACCCAGCCGAACTCTGGCCGAATTTAGACCGAACTCGGGCCGAATTCGCCAAGGGTTGCCTGGCTATATATATGTAAGAAAAATAACAATGGGCTACATCTTTTTCATTAATTCGTTTTAAATATTTAATTCAGAGTTTAATAATTTTAAATATCAAAATAATATAATTAATATTATTTTATAAATTAATATTCTTTACTCAGCATCTGTCTCAGATTAGCTGTAGGAATACTGTCCCAGCTAACGGAGGTTCACCGGGGAACTCTTAAGTACCGCTTCGCTTCGACCGTAATCGTGGTGACAGATAGACTCTTTTTAGGCTTGTCTCAAAAATAATTTTTGAGTATCGAATAAATTAATTAATAAACAAAATTAATAAATATTATTGATATCTAAAATTTCTAATTCTCGACGTAAATAATTAAAACGATCTTCCGCTAGAGGTTTTGTGAGTATGTCAGCTAATTGATTCTGTGTGTCTATGTATACAAGGTCTATATCTCCATTTTATTGATGATCTCTAAGAAAGTGATGTCTAATCTCGATATGTTTAGTACGAGAGTGACATACTGAATTCTTAGTCAAATTAATAGAACTAGTGTTGTTACAAAAAATGGATATGTGTGTAAAATACAATCCATAGTCTTCTAAAGTTTGTTTCATCCACAAAATTTGTGCACAACAACGTCCTGCGGTGATATACTCAGCCTCGGTTGTTGATAATGCAACAGAATTTTGCTTCTTACTAAACCAAGAGACTAGAGCTTTTCCTAGGAAATGATATGTGCCGCTAGTGCTTTTTCTATCTACTTTGCATCCGACAAAATCAGTATCAGAATAACCGGTCAGGTCAAACAACGTGGTTTTAGGATACCATAAGCCGACATAAGAAGTGCCTTTAAGATATCGGAAGATAAGCTTAACTGCACAATGATGTGATTCCTTAGGATTATCTTGAAAGCGTGCACATAGACAAACACTAAACATAATGTCTGGTCGACTAGCAGTTAAATATAGTAAGCTACCGATCATACCTCGATACTTACGTATGTCGACAGGTTTACCTTGTTCATCAATATCAAGCTTGGTTGAAGTCGCCATTGGAGTGCTAAGTGGCTTTGCTGCTTCCATGTCGAACTTCTTTAATAGATCCTTTGTGTACTTTGCTTGATTTATGAACGTCCCATTGTTGGTTTGTTTGATTTGTAGTCCGAGAAAGAATTTCAGCTCTCCCATCATGCTCATCTCAAACTCATTCTGCATAAACTTTGAAAATTCTTGACAAAAAGATTCATCAGTAGATCCAAAAATAATATCATCTACATAGACTTGAATCAAAAGAATATTATTATTCAAAGATTTTATAAATAATATAGTGTCAACCTTTCCCTTTGAAAAATATTTTTCAAGTAGAAAAGAGCTTAGACGATCGTACCAAGCACGAGGGGCTTGTTTCAAACCGTATAAAAATTTCTTCAACTTGAAAACATATTCAGGAAATTTGAAATCAATAAAACTAGGAGGTTGAGCTACATAAATGTCTTCTTTTATAAAACCATTTAAAAATGCGCTTTTGACATCCATTTGAAATAACTTAAAATTATGAAAACATGCAAATGCACATAACATGTGAATGGATTCTAATCTCGCAACTGGGGCATAAGTCTCATCATAGTCGATACCTTCTTCTTGATTGTATCCTTGAGCTACGAGTCGAGCCTTATTACGAGTCACTAAACCATTCTCGTTCAGTTTATTTCAGAATACCCATCGGGTGCCAATGACCGGATGATCAATGGGCTTGGGAACAACTTCCCATACTTGATTCCGTTCTAATTGGTTTAATTCCTTTTGTATAGCATCTAACCAAAAATTATCACTACATACTTCATCAATATTTTTGGGTTCAAACTGTAAAACAAAAGCAACACAAGAAGCTATATCTTTATTCGAGGAACGAGTACTTACACCCTTGGTAATCTCACCAATTATCAAGTCCTTTGGATGATTAGCCAAGAATCTCATCTCTTTTGGTATAGTCTCAAGATTGCTAGTTCTGGCTTCTTTGCTTGGAGGTTCATCTGATGCCTGATGTGAAGGTTCTGCATCTTTGTGTGAAGGTTTTACAGTAGCTGTACTTGGTGTGATTATGTCTTCATTGTCATCAACGTCTAAGTGTTGATTTAGCTCATCAAACTTGACATTGATAGATTCTTCGATGATCATGGTTCTTTTGTTGTAGACTTTGTATCGTTTGCTCTTTGCTGCATAACCTAAAAATATACCTTCATCGGCCTTTTCATCAAATTTACTCAAGCTATCTTTAGTATTAAGAATAAAAGATTTACAACCAATAATCTTGAAATATAAAACATTTGGTGTTCTATCAAACCATAGTTCATAGGGAGTCTTCTTCGATATAGGTCGAATTAGAACCCTATTGAGAATATAGCACGCTGTATTGACAGCTTCAGCCCATAAGTATCTAGGTAGACTAAACTAATTTAACATTACTCTAGCCATTTCAGATAGAGTTCTATTCTTACGTTCCACAACTTTATTTTGTTGCGGAGTCCTAGGACAAGAAAATTCATGCAGATAACCGTGTGTGTCACAAAATTGCTTGAATTCAGCAATCTCAAATTCGTCGCCATGATCACTACGAATGCGAGTAATCATGAACCCTTTTTTCATTCTGTACTTTCTTGCGAAAGGTGACGAATTCTGATAATGCATCGTTCTTGTGTGCAAGAAAATAAACCCATGTATATCTAGAAAAATCATCTACAATGACAAATGCATATAACTTACCACCTAGACTAGCAATTCTACTTGGTCCAAATAAGTCCATATGCAACAGTTGTAAAGGTCTAGTGGTACTTACAGCATTCTTGGATTTGAATACGGATTTGGTAGCTTTGTTCTTTTCACATTCACTACATACCGTATCCTTCTTGAAAGAAATATTCGGTAAGTCGCGTACCAACTTCTTTGTAGATAGTCTTGAAATTGTATCCATGTTTGCATGACCGAGTCTCATATGCCATAGTTGACTCTCAACGCTTTTGGCCATCAAACATCTACCTGCTTTGTTAGCATCTTCCAACAAATAGAAAATATATATGTAGTCTTCCCTAATACCTTCAAATATAGTTCTACCATTTGAACTATCAACAATAGTACATTTATCTTTTACGAAGTTAATACCATAACCGTGATCAGCTAAATGGCTTATACTGAGCAGATTATGTTTTAACTCGGTAACTAGACAAACATCTTTAATCACTGGATAGGGAGCCTTACCAATGTCATCGATACCGATTATGTACCCTCTTAAATTATTATCGAAGGAGATGTATCTTTCTTTATTCCTCTTCGACAGTGTTGCAAATAATGAAGCGTCACCGGTCATGTGCCGTGAGCAACCGCTGTCGAGGATCCATTTACTCCTAGTATGTGAAGGACATCCCACCTAATCGCAAGCCATCAAGCATACATTTACAGCGTCATCTGATTGTTCGTCTTCCGAGTCGCTGGCTTCATTTTCATGCCATATGCTTGTGTTGGGGTACTTCCTTGATGTAGATTTCTTCAGGTAGCCTTTGTCATATTTGCTGTTTTTCTTTGATGATGATGCTGTTAGACAGTCTTTCTTTATGTGTCCTTTCTTCTTGCATCCGTAGCAAATAGGATCTTCCTTGTTGTTGTTGTTGCTGTCTTTTGTTCTCATGTTAAATCTCATGAACTTCTTGAATTTTTTACCAGAAGAGCTTGATATTCAGAGTCGGAGTCGCTGTCATCAGAGTCATCTTCGACAGTTCTTCTATGTTGAGCCTTGAGAGCGATCGACTTCTCTGACTTCTCCTTTGGTGTATCATCTTCAAAGTCTTGAAGTTTTAACTCATGAGTGAGTAGCTTACCCATGAGTGTTTTTAGAGACATTATTGAGAGGTCGTTCCCTTCAATGATTGCTGTAGCCTTTGGAATCCAGTTCTTTGTAAGAGCTCGTAGAAGTTTAAAAATCTTCTCATGGTTATTGTAATCCTTGCCTAGTGAAGACAAAGGATTTACAATATTCAAGAATCTTGTAAACATCTGAGTGACTGATTCACTTGGCTTTATTTTGAACGCTTCGTACTCCTGAGTAAGTCTGCTGATCTTTGACTCCTTGACTTGTGTTGTTCCTTCGTGGGTTACTTCGAGACGTTTCCATACTTCGTTTGATGTTGTGCAGGTAGACACCCTGTTGAATTCAGTTCTGTCTAAAGCACAAAATAGAGCGTTAATAGCACGTGCGTCAAGACTGGCCTTTTTTTTCATCCTCTGTATATTTTTTATGGGGTTTTTCAACTAAAACTCCATCAATATTAATACGAGGGGGCTTTTTATAGCCATCAATAACTACAGACCATAAGTCAAAATCTAGAGATTTCAAAAAGAAACTCATACGTGTTTTCCATTAAGTATAATTTGTGCCATCAAATAGTGGAGGTCTGTTTGTGGCTTGGCCTTCACTTGTGAATTTCATAGTTGCCATGTGTAATGCTGTGATCTATATAACACTTGAATATCACTGCAATTTTACCTTTCTTTACCTGTATAACCTGCTCTGATACCAATTGTAGGAACAATTGGGATCAGAATATAATAACTCTAGATGGAGAGCTTGCTCTGATATCAATTGTAGGAACGAAATCGTAAAGCAGAATACTCTAGAGGGAGGGGTGAATAGAGTAGGCAGCGGAATATTGCTAATTAAAAATCTCGTTAGCAGTTAGATCACAGATATAAAAATAATTACAAAGTAAATGATAGTAATAAAAAGTGATCAGAAGGCAAACGCAAACACCGAGATTTATACTGGTTTTCCTCTTGTGAGGACTAGTCCAGTCGGAAGAACTCTAGCTTCCAGTTGAATCCACTATTGGAAAATCCTACAATTTTTCTTATGAAGTCCTTGCAACTTCTACAGACGTGAGCTTTGATACGAATAACTCGACCAACTTCAATTGTGAAGAGTTGTTTCTTCAATCAAGCCTCTGATTACAACCACTCTAAAACTTCTAGACCGTACTGTACTGGCAAATCGACTAGAGGATTGTAACTGGCTTGGGATTTGAAAATGTAAGCTTTTGAGAACTCTTTGGAAAAAATGTAAGCTTTAGAAGAGAAGTGATTGAAAGTGAATTGGTGATTTAAAATGATCGGAATCCTTCTCTATTTATAGTTTTTCCAAAGACAGAACTCTGACAGAATTTGTGCAGAATTCAGACAAAACTCTTAGTAACAAACCGCAACTGACGGGTGACCAAGTTCAAAATCAAATATTCACATAACGTTCAACTTGGCTGAACTCTGGCCGAGTTCTGCTAGGGTTCTGCCAGTTGATTTTGAGAGAAATCATTTTGGCTTTTTGAAAAGTCCTTCAGAAGCTTTTTGTAAAAAGGATGTTTTTTAAAACATAGGTCATTTTTAAAAGGATAGGGTGATTTTGAAAAATGATTCCGAACAGCCTATTTGCCAGTACGACTTGGTGTACAATGTATTCCTAGACTCAATAAAATAAAAAATTACATTGCTTTGAAGAAAATACATTCTGAGTGGCAAACAGCTTCGGTCTTGAACAAAGTAGATATCCATCGTTGAGCAGTATCTAAAACGTCGTAGATAAACATCTGAATTGACTTGCATTTATATCGAGAAAGAGTTTGATCAATTATTAAAATTAGGTTTGACCATGACCAATGGGCCAATATACTCTATATTGGATACTCTATATATTTTGAGAAGATGTATATGGCCTGAGAAATGTAGAATGATAGTTAAAGTACTCTATTTTGAGACAATGGAATGTAGCTAGATAAAGTTCTCTATATCTATGAGATATTGATGTACCCTATTTTGAGACAATGAAATGGAGATTAATGGTACTTTATATTACGTTTCAATGTTTTGTTGTGAATATGGTTCAAAGTGGTTGTTTTCGAATTGAATTGAGCAGTGTTTAGAATGTATAAAATGCAGTATAGAGCGTTATAAATGTGATACAATGACCATTCATAACGCTTTCAAAATGTCCTGACTTCTAAACCATATTAACTATTCATAACAGTTTTACATAACTATCCATAACGCTTTGAAAATAAAACATAGCAGAAATTCAACCTATTAATGACGCTTTCGAAAGAATTATCTATAACGCTTTGAAAAATATTGATAACATCCGATTTCATAACGCTTGGATTAAGAAAAAAAGCGTCATGGTTCTTAATTAATGACGGTTTTTAGCCATCATTAAAAGGTATTTTTGTTGTAGTACGGACCTTCGTCCCATGGCATAGGAGAAGGAAAAGTTGGTCTTCGACACAAACTATGAATTAGCCTAAGTCATAGGCGTCACCCGCATAAATGCTCGATAAAGCATGTACGGTTCCACGATGCAAGACTTGGTACAGCCTTTGCTCGTCCCACGGGATAAGTTGTAGGCTCGATTGAGTTAGGCTAAGTTATGTTAGGCGATTGAGGGAGTTCTAAGAACTGTCCCGCGTATTCTGCGGTTGTCAATATTACTTGGTTTTACGATCGTAAGGCCCATTGCATAGGTATGTCTCACCCAGAACACCAATTGGCGTAGGACACGATATCACGGACTTAGTATTTCTAAGGCACGGGCCATGGTTGATTTATTGTGTTTGGAAAAAAGGGGGCTTTCAAATAGTCGCTCTTGAGTTGAATGAAATGATTGGGCGAGAAAGAAGAATGCTCGCGACTATGGGTCGTCGAGGCGGTCTTAGATGTGAGAAGTATTGAACTAGGCCCTGAAAGAGATGGTAATACTAGAGGTAGAATGACTGTGTGAGACATTAGTTTGAGTCGAGTCTTGCATGGTCATGGACAACTTGTCGATAAGGTAGAGTTTCCTCGAACGGTGACCCAGACAGCCAACGGGGCCGGTTCTTGAGAAACATTATATTAGCTTGTTGCTGGATGACCGCACGGGTTAGGTGGGGACTGTCACCGGAGGCTCGCTACCTTGTGCTGAAGGAGCATCCGTCTAACAAAAGCTAAAGGGACTCCAAGATGGCTCTGGGAGTCAGTGACCAATTCATATAGAGGAGTCGGCATGGCGGCAACCCGCATGTGTGCCTTTGGATTGAGTCAAGATGAATGTGTGTGTGTGCAGTTAGGACACAATATTGGGCCTAAGATTTGGCTTCAACGTAGGCGACGTGCTTCAGCACGAGATGTGACGTCGAGTCTTAAGTTGTTGACATATAAGTTTGCATGAGTTGGATTTGAGTCGTTCGAGTTTAAGTCAGGAAACGCCACAAGGCGAAGTCGGTTGGGTGACATTTAGTCCACAAGTCTTGATTTGGGTCAGTTGGTGGTTAGAGTAGAAAATGGCTGCGAGGTGGCCATATGGTTATGTCACATTGAGTTGCGAGACACGACACAATAGATTTATAGCACGGTCATAAGGAAATTGGGTACTATCGCGTAGTCGTATCTCTGATTTTGGGCCGTAAGGCAAACATGACTTGATAGGTTAACGTTGTTGTTGCAAGCACGAGATGGTCTAGAGACACAAAAATAGGCCAAGGTGTCTGTCCTAAAACCGATCCTAAGGCAAGAGTAGAAAGACAATCATAAAGGGACTATGTTGCACAAAGTAAATAAACGTATCGGTTTTGTATAGATAGGCGAGGAGCTTATTCCACCAGTACAGTTAAGTGCTGACACCCACATAGTTTTTATGTGCAGTCACAGGTAGAAGCTCGTGGCACGGAGCTTGCTTGGATGCGTCGAGGCACGTAGTTCCTTGGCGATTCGAAGCATACGGACGCATGGAGTCAAGACTTATATGGGACATAATGTATGGACGTCGCCTTTCGAAGCATCCGCTGGTTCAAGACCTGTATTGAGAGAAGATAGAAAGCTGAGTGACTTGTAATCTTGGCCTTGTGCCCCATTGTAATCCTTGTTTCAATATCAATAAAATGTATCTTTTGAATGACTTGTATTTTGCTTCAAATTTATGCTGGCAAATTTAATGTCTCTGCTTGGGACTTCTGTGCGACGGCCCCATCGCAGCTGCTGTAATCGACCGTTATGGAAGCCGTCTTGTACGAGCGCAATCCAGGCTCGTGCGGCATCAAGCCTTAGCGAGGACGATCGTTCCTACGGAAGTGGGGCGTGACATAATGGTATCAGAGCACGGCTTTACGTCCTTGGACTATCGATTGAATTCTTTAACACTGTTGTCTTCGCAAACTCTGAAATGTTGCTTCCATAAGTTGATATCGTTGAGGCGCTCCCTCTCAAATGTCCCACGGGATGTCCATATAATAAGTCTATATAATTTGCAAAATATAGGAAAACAATTTTTGACAAGAAACAAAAAGATGGTTCACGTAGCACGGTTGGCTAAGTCGGGCTGGGCATATACACCAAAGTTGTGTCGACCTTAGAAAAGTCGAGTACAGGATTCGAATTGTGTCGGACGAGAATGAGTTGAACTCAATTGAGTAAAGTGAGATGACTATCGATAGGGGTGCTATCGAACGACGATAACGTCGGTACGATATAGATGAGCGTGCTAGAAATTTAAGGAATCGTTCGGACAAAAATTCGAGGAAATAGATTATGAATTAAATGATAAGTTAAAGATTTGTTGAATGACTTCATCCCTGAGTGGTGTATGCGATAGCCTCAGGGATGTCGATCGATCGATTGAGGATACGGGATATCGATGAGTCTATCAGCAAGCGTCGCGTGTATGCAAAGCCGTAGATTGAGTATCGTTGAATAAGTTGTAGTCTTGAGATTTGACGAGTTGATTCGAACAACCTAGAAATTGACGCGCACGAAATGTGCACGGGATTAAGGATTGCGCGAGTTGAAATACGAAGATGATTGAGTAGATAAATCGAATTGAAGAAAAGTTAAGGTAACGAATTGATGAATCGATCGAAGAAATTGATATGGATCATTTTGAAAAAGTTAGCACGATGGGAAGATAGCGTGCATGAAAGGTTTGATTTTGAAGTTACAAAAATAACTCTAAGAATTGGAATGAATGTTGTTAGATAATTTGAGTTAGCAAGAAATGATGTGATTTGAAGAAAAATGTTGCTCAATGACTTGAGATAGACGGAAGAACAACACGCGAATTTGGGTTTGAGAAAATTGATGTTGCGAATGATTCAAGGGATAATGATCGAGCTTGAATGTCGAGGAGATTATCCAGTCGGACGATAGCATCATTCACACGACTAGAAATTTGTTGCAAAGGAAGATCGTCAGGTTACGCATAACATCGATGGTATTGAGGTGTATCAAAGATCGATGTGCGATAACTCGGGGGCACTCTAATTTGAGGAATGATGATCGTACAAGTGTTATTGTTCTGACGGATGCTATAATTAGGATTTTGATTGAAATGAATGTTAGACGAAAATGATCGTGTCTGGATGGTTACGTTGATAACCACAACGTCGACGATTTTGTTTTGCGCGAGCGCAACTCTAGCCTTGCACATGCGTCGCGTCGGATTTGGGGCGATCATTCTGCGTGAGCGCTGACATGGTGATTCATGTCACGGGAATGATCGACCTCAAAAAATTAGGACACGATAACTTTGATTGTCTTAACTTATTAGTTTGATACAAAGGAAAATTCGAGGATGTTTGGACTTACGATTGATGATTGAGTAAACTCGAAGATTGAGTAGGTCCAATCTGCATATCGAGAATGAATTAGTATGGACTCAAAATAAGAGTTATATCCCGATGAGGATGATTATCCCGCGGGAGCGTGTATGGTGATTCATGTCCACCGTAGATAATCTGACTCGCATGAGATCGGGGCACAACATATTGTTAAGCTAGACGACCTTATGATCGAATATGTGAATTGTGATGAACGACTTAGGAAATATGAAAGTGAATTATGGTTTAGAAATGAATCGTAGCGTGTTTGACTTGAGAAAGATTGATAGGTGGATTATGTCGAACGTGTTCGAAGAGATAGACTATACAAAATGGCTTGTTGGTCGAGTGATATTGATGTGTCGAAGATTTAGTTGAGTAAACTTACGATAGGATGGCTTTGCTGGATGACTCAGACCCCGTGTGACGAATGTCGGAATGTGTTTAGGAAATCTATGCACGAAGTTTAGAAATTGGAGTGATGCGAGCTTGGGTAGAAAATCCTGTAGGATGGGGTCAGTGTTGATATTGTTGTTTGGGAACTATGATTCTAATACTGACGGATGACCTTAACCTAAAGACATAGCCTAGCGGTTAGGCAGACGTCCCGATGCAGAGTAAGAGAAATTATGGAGGCACCACTCATGAGGCTCGGTTAACATGCACATATATTAGGGACGCCCGAATATGTGTACGATCCGACTCGAGTGGTGATGGTAGATTCTCTATCACGAGACTTGGCTGAAATGTATGTATTTTAGGGACGCCTGGAATATGTGCACGATCCAACTAAGTGATACGTTGAATCAAGTGAGACTTGAGGAATGAAAAAGTGTCAAGGATTTCGAAATCGTATTAAAGAAAAGATTGATAGTAGCACAAGCGTGGCTCGGATTGAGGAAACGCATATGAGTAGTGTGTGCGAAAGTCCTTGAATGTTGTGAAAAGTAATAAGTCGATAAGTGTACTCAGTTAGTTTCGAGGACAAAACTTTTTCTGAGTGGAGTATGATGTAGTTCCCCGTCCCGCTCAGTCAATCGGAGGAATCGAGATGCCGCGGCTTTCAAACCTAGCCTTGTAACGATTGCTCGAAGACTCGCTCGGTCGAGACGACCCCTCGCTCAGGTGGGATAGTTTTGGTGAACTTGCCTCATCTTAGCCTTCACATAATAATTTGCATGTTTTTAACTTGCACAAGTATGTAGGAACGAAATCGTAAAGCACAATACTCTAGAGGGGGTG
>JANAVB010018497.1:0-25563 GCA_029216955.1 Iris pallida | reverse complement strand
TCCTTGTAGAAACGGATACTTCCACCTGCACTTTTCTCCCAAATTTTGGTAGCACCCTCCCTTGTTGGTTGTAGAGAGGATTTGATGGAAGAAATTTTGGGAAAAATAGATGATTTGGGAATGAAATCAAAAGTTTAGGTTTAGGTTGGTGAAGAACAACCCAAAATGGGAAGAAAGGAGGCTAAAATTATTGAAGTGATGACTCTTTCTCCCCTCCCCATGTGGCCGGCCATGTAAGGGGGTTTGGGGGTTTTTGACAAATGTCCAAAATGTCCTCAAAGCCTCCTTTAGGCCAAAATTGACTTATGTAAAAATTCGGGATTAAAAGGGCCAAGTTAAAATCTACAAATGGACCAATTAAGTCATGTGGGATAGTCTAAAAGCGCTAGACTAATTAGTGAGATTTATGGACCATGTCTAACTTAAGTCCGGGTCCCATCCAGAGTCTAAGCTACCCGGGTCTCGATACAAGTCGGAATGAGATAAATTCGAACCCGACTTAAATAATCTCCAAATAACATTATAAATAAAAATAATTCCAAAATATCCAAAATATAAATGACCATTTTATTCCTATTTATGGAAAGTGGGAGTGACAGACCCCCCGTCCCCGCGCCACCCTCCAGCTGTGTGACCACTCGCGCCCCTCTTGGCTGCTGCTACTAATCGCTTCTGCGACTGCCACCACCCCTCCCTCTGGCTGCCGCGCGCGGAGAGAGAGGGGGGGGGGGGGGGGGGGGGGGGGGGGGGGGAAGAGAGAAAGAAAGGGAGAGATATTAGAAGGACAATTGTGTCATTTTCTATTTACGTTAACATCGATAGTTGAGGCTACTAATTTGATGTCTATTAAAGTTGAAGATATTAAGTTGAAGATTTCAAATAGTTGAAAGTATCAAGTTTTAATTAGTCTTAAATATTTTCTTAGTTATGTGCTTCTCATCTTGTATTCTCCTTTTTCCGTGGCCTACTATTAATCATCCCACATCCCATTATATTAACCCAGAAAGCCACTATAGATGATAGAGCTAATGCTAGAAACCAACTTATATAATAGTAAAAAATCACTAACAATCAATTTCACCCTACATCGTATCAAATTATAAACATGTACAACAGCCCGCCGTAATTATTGGTAGAATCTGAAATATAAATTCATACATGAGCTATGAGTACATGCACAAAAGATGAAAAAAGAGAGAGAGAGAGAGAGTGTGTGTGTGCCACTGTATACTCATAGTGGAAGAGAAAGTGAAGTGTCACATCCAACAGTAATCAGAATGTACGGGCGACCAAGACATGCCACTGCCACCACAGTTAAAAGACCAAACATAAATGAGAGCACGGAAAATCAAGCTAGTCAAGTCTTTCCCGCCCCACGACAAACTCCCATAAGTTTTGGAGAATCCATCCGTAGGAAAGCTATAAAATAAACTAAGCGTTAGTCCCTGGACCAACAGAAACCTATGCTTATGAAGAAAGCAGGAGAAGAGCAGGCTTGGCATGTATAAAGCCTGAGAAATCTTGTGTGGATTTGCTTGCTGCTTCCCCCACTTAATTAAATAGTAGTCAAAGATAGTTGGATGAAAGTAACATTACTCGGTCAGGGAGACCAAAGTACGAACTCGTGCCTGCCATTCAAACAGTTAGGCTAGATTACCTGAAGCATTAACAATAACAATGTGCACACTGACTTTTTTTTTTTTTTTTAATCACAGGCAATGCATTCATTGAAATGTTAGAGAATTACAAGAGTCAATATCACGACGGATATTAGTAGAAATACATTCAGGAATGATATCATAAACTAAAGTAGAGTTCATATTGTTATGTAGAAGTGTGTGCGATGCAAGATCATGAGCACAATGATTTGCACTTCTGTGTACATAAGAGAAGGAGATGTCCTTTGTCGAATTCTTGAGTTGTCGGGCATCAAAAATGGTATGTCTCGCTAACCATAGGGATGGTTCCATATTGTAATTAATAGAGTCAATGAGAACTTTACAATCCCCTTCCAATCTTATTCTTTGTAATTGCTTCCTCTCGATCAAAATCATAGCCAGAATTGCTTCTGCTTCCACAGGGGAACCTCCATCTTGGAATTTAGAAATGGCACCCAGAAATTGTCCTTGTTCGTTGCGAAGGACTGCAGCTGCAGACATCTTTCCATCAAGATATGCACCATCAGTGTTAATCTTCATTATATTTGCTTCAGGAGGTCTCCAGAGTATAGGGAAATGAGAAACAGCTGAAGCAAGATTTGTCGAAGATACTTCACTATTGAGAGATGTATATGATTCCTGCATTGTGGAGGCTTGATGTAGAATCCATTTGATGTTGATAGCTGTGTTGTCGAAAATGAATTTATTTCTAGCCTTCCAAATTTGCCACATTAAATATAGACAAGTAGATATATCTTCCCGGTCACCATACTTTAAGAGATTTGAAAGAAGAGATGAGATTGTGGTGGAAGGATGAATGAATCTTTTAATAGATTCTTTGTCTTGCCAAATAGTACCTGTCAAAGAATAATGTAGCATAATATGGTTAGTATCTTCTTCACACATAAAGGGCAAGCTGCATCCAAATGGCTGAGTCGTTGATGTATATTATCTTTAGTAGGGAGAGCATTGTTAAGAGCCCTCCAAGCAAAGTGAAGAACTCTTGGATAAATGTGGTTGAGAGACCATAACTTCTTCCATTCAGTAAAGTCAGATTCAACAGAATTTGATTGCTCTTTGTTAATATTTGAATGAATGACACTGTATGCAGATTTTGTGGATAGCTTCCCATCACTTGTGTGTTTCCAGATCAGCTGATCAATGTAGCAGTTTGCAGAAAGAGGAATCTTTAAAATTTTGATAGCTTCATGCAAGGGGAACAATATGTGTATAAGATTTTCCTTCCAACTGAAATTTGCAATGTTAATGAGATCACTAACATAAGTAACCCATCCCCTGGAGAACTGATGACCTGATACTCTGTTATGAGGAGTAGTAGGAACCCATGGATCGTTCCAAATGTTAATAGAAACACCATTCCCTATTGATCAAAAAATGTTGTCTATTGTCTGATATGCAGGAGACTAGACCAGATACAAGAAGAGGTAGTTAATGTGCCCATTGACTTATTATGAACGTAACGTGGAAATTGTTCTCGCAAACCAAAGATGTTGCAAGAGAACTAAAAAAACCTACACAAAATGAAATGTCAAAATCACAACAACAAAAAAATTCAAACCCGCGATTTTACGTAAAAAATTCAGATAAAAAAAACTACAGAACGATCGAAGTCCAATCCTGAAAAATCTACATTATTGAAATTAAAAAAATACCAATAACGCGGGACGAATATCCAAAATCAAATTATTAATATAAAATTAGAAATTTGAGAAGATTTGGGTGCAGAAGCTAATTTAATTGAAGTGCGAACAACAAATATTATAAATTTATCTCAAAAATTAAGTAGAAATGCAAAATAATACTATGATTACCGTTGAAAACGTTAACGATGAAAGCGGAAAAGCTACGTTGAAGACGTCAATGTTAAAAGCGGAGAAGCAACTTGATAGATAGATCTACTTTAAGATTTTGGCATCGCACCATATAAACTCAAAATAGATTTCTCATTCTCAAATCTCTGATAACTTATGAAATTATAAACTATATATAAGCTACAAAACAATCAAAATAAGATAAAATAGATCTCTACGTTCTAATCTATAAGATAAGTCAGTCTCTAGCTAATCAACCCAACCAACTCAAAAGATATTTTTTTTTATATTTTATTTTATAATAACAAACAAACTAAATAAATTCAAAATAACCGAAAATTTAAGTTGTTCTCCATCATTCTTCTCAGCTTTGAGAAATTCACCTCCTAGTGAATCAAATGTAAAACTCAAAAATTATGCTCATGTTGATACCCTCCTATTTGGTCATGGTTGAGGCATTTGTTTTGACAACTTAGTCAACATTGAACTTTCTGACAAGACGACAAAAATCTATTGCGTTACTGTAGGCTGTGGAAGTGGAAGAAGTAGAATATTCAATAGGGACCTATCAAGCACTTTAACAACTTGTGGATGTCTCGATGTCTCCAGAAAAATAAAATGAACATCCCTACAATCAATTATTATTTTATGCAAACTATTACAATTGTTTGTAACAAATATATAATAGAAATTATTCAGAGGTTCAATTATTAGAACACGTTCAAAATATTTAGGTGACATAATAGGCTTGTCAAATTTATTGGTTTCATCAAATGACCGATTTAATTCTTTTAATGATGATTTATAACACTCAAAATTTATTAATTGACTTATAAAACTCAAAATTTATTACCGGTGACTCAGACTCGGACTTGAATTTAACTTTTGATTTGGATATGATAGAATCAGTAGGTTCTACTGATAATTTTTTTTATGTATACTAGTCTAAATGTACGTGCTTTGCACATATTTTAATTAGAATATCATAAGATCAGTTATCGCCTTTCTGACTTTTTTCAGGTGACTATCCATGTGTTATGTGCTTTCTTTTTAGCAGGCAGGAGATTCAAAGTACGTATTTAATTAATTTATTTTTTATTGAGACTAATAACCTTTGAAAAATGGTAAGGACAAAAAAAAGAAACTTCATAGCATGCAAAATTTATTGTTTTAACTCTTAAACATAAATGACATGCAAGTTAAAATATAATAATATGTTTATAAAATACCCGAGGGTAGTTTAGGAAATCAAAAGTATCACCACCAAAATTTTCTATTATATAGTAAAATAGATAGAATAACTATTAGCAATATTTTTTAATTTATTACGAAAATTATTCAAACACTTTTTTATTATTTCAACAAACATTTTATCATATATATTATCGATTATCGCACAAAATTGTTGTGAAAAATTTTGTGTAGACATTCTTGTTTGGGTCTTATCTATCTTTGTATACAACTATTTCTAAATCAAAATTTGGCTTTGATAACAATTTAACGTGGGACGAAAACCAAAAAACAAAGTATTAATATAAAATTAGGTATTTGAGAAGATTTGGTTGTAGAAGCTTTAGTTGAACAAAAGTACTATAATTTTTTCTCAAAAATTATAATAGAAATACAAAATAATATTACCGTTGAAGACGTCAACGTGAAAGCGGAGAAGCAGCATTGAAAACGTCAACGTCAAAAGTAGAGAAGCTACATTAAAGACGTCAACGTCGAAAGCGGAGAAATAACGTTGATAGAAAAATCCACTTTAAGATTTTGGCATCGCACCATATAAACTCAAAATAGATTTCTCATTCTCAATTCTCTGATCCATAACTTATGAAATTACAAACTATATATAAGCTACAAAACAATCAAAAGAAGATAAGCTAAATCTCTACGTTCTTATCTGTAAGATAAGTCAATCTCTAACCAACCCCAACCAAATCAAGAGATAAAATTCTCTTTATTTTGGTTTACTCTAACAAACAAACTAAAAAAAATCCAAAATAATCAAAATTTTAAGTTGTTCTCCATCAATGAATAGAAGGGATGTTGTTTGAATAAGATATCGTGAGCTTCATTATATATCATTACATGTCTTACATATGTAGCTTTATCTATGAAATTTAATACTTGCATACTTATATAGTTATGTTAATGTTACTCTTCAATAAAATGACAAATTTGATTGAACCTTAATATCGATTATTTATCTGCAAGAGAAGCATTTACCTTGTTTGGTTCGAGGAAAGGAAAGGAAAGGAACTCAAATCCTTGTGCTTTTTATTTCCTTGGAAAATTCTAATTTTTATCCTTTTTACTTTCTGGTGTTTGGAGAGGACAAAAAAATTAGAAGGAAAAATAAATTCTCTATAGTGGGTGTTGTAGCGTAGATTCCAATTCTGAATTCTTATAAGATTTTTTATTTTACTTTTTCTTTCATTTTCTTTTATCTTTTTTATAGAGTTGTTAAGAATCCTATTAGGACTCTTATTTTGACATTATTTTTTATTAGGATAGATTTTTTCTATATTTGATTGGGTTTTGAATTTATTTTTTAAGATTAGGTTAACATAAAAATCATATGCACCTTCTGTATGCAATTGGATAATAACTTTTAATCAATAAAAAAAATCTACTTTAAGTATTGAGATTTATTCTTTTATTTTTTTGCTCGTGACTGTTCCAAGGATTCGAAAGCCTCTCGCTTGAAGTTTTCAAGTAACCTTCATGTAGACCCCTCACAAGACCATCTGTCGGAGTTTTCGTGGTACCGATTCGCTCTTATCAAGCAACGATAGTCGAGTTATCGTCATTACCGATCGACTTGGCCATTGTTAATTACAAAGTCTGTTTCGCTATTACACTGCGTCAAGTGGTATTCGAAAGCCTCTCGCTTGAAGTTTTCAAGTAACCTTCATGTGGACCCCTCACAAGACCATCTGTCGGAGTTTTCGTGGTACCGATTCGCTCTTATCAAGCAACGATAGTCGAGTTATCGTCATCACCGATCGACTTGGCCATTGTTAATTACAAAGTCTGTTATGCTATTACACTGCGTCAAGTGGTATTAGAGTCCCACAGGATTCCAATTCTTTTGAAAATCTTTGGTAATCTTTCTTTTGCAAAAAAACAATGGCAAAACCCGTTATGCGAAGAAGTTTGATGACCTGTCTAATAACGTTGAAGCCTTGTTAAAAAAGTTGATGTCTGTCCGACAAACTAAACGGAGTGCATGATTTTCTTGGAATCAAATCCAACGATGTGCTTGATTTTACGAAAATACTGCCTACAGATACGGGAGGCACAATCGCTCGTCCTAGTACCAGTCATGTACAAAATGGTCTACATCGTGTCCACAACAGTGGGTTCCTTCATAAGGAATCTAACCCCTGTTTCAGTATTTGTAAAATTTTATTTATAATTTTCATTTTATTTTAAATAATTGTGTTGGGAAAATATTTTTCGTTTATAAAGAAAAATATAGGTATTTTTAAATGACAATATTGTTGTGCCAAATTATATTTTTAAAATAAGATTTTGGGTTTATGAACATATTGTTTAAATAATATTAATTTAAATGTAATCAAATATTAGATTTGATTAATTTAGTTTTGAAATTAATGATTATTATCTTAGACCAATAAAAAGATATGTTAAATTATTTTTATAAGATTTGGATTTATACAAATATACTTTAAATTTTATTTGATTATATGGGATATTATCTTAAATTATTATTATGATCAATTATGGATTGAGATTTGATTAATATAGTTTTGAGATTGGTCTGAATTTTATGAAAAAATTTGATCATTGGATTCTTGATCCCAATATATTTAGGAAATTTCCATCTATCTAAGGAAAGCATTTTTCTCCCTCAAATTTAATCCTAATTAAGTAATTGCTACCTATTATATATATGTATTGAACTTATGAAAATCCCTTATATTTTTATTTTCTAAAATTCTTCTCGTTTTCGTCCAAAATTTGTCATAAATTCAGTATCATTTTTAGAAGCTATTTTGTTAGAACCGTATCGAGATTAGCTTCCCAAATATATAATTTATTATCTGTAATTAGTGAATTTCTAGAAATTTTATTTGAGTGCAAGTTGTCCAAAAAATTGACGTGTCACACTCTTTTTAAGATTTTGGGAGTTCCTGAACTCGGTTTTGTGAAACGTTTGATGTTTTGGAAAACTAACACATAGATCTATATCATACTAATTTTTCAAAATAGTTTAATATTTTTTTTTAATTTGTAGAACCCGTAGATGGTCGATGATTTTCTGAATTAGTAGCGGTTAGCCATAATTACAAAAACTTTCAGCCAAATTAAGATTATGTCGCACACGTCGACTGCAACTTAACTTGAGACTATTATATATTGTTGTACGTTCTTAGTACATTATACTGCTATTCTTTATTGTGTTTTCATTTACTATCCCATTAAGACACGATTGTGACACGATATGACTTATTGTTTGTTGCTTGTTATTGTTGTATTAGTGAGTCGGAAAAAAAAAATGCTAAGTAGGTATGTGAACAAACTCCAATGAATGTTAATGTGGATAGCTAAGGCAACTCACGTATGGGTTAGCCTTACCTTATAAATGTGGATAGCCATTGAGATGGTGTGTCATATTAGTCCAGTCGTTTACATGTCGAAAGGTATTTCACACGCACTGTCTGTTAGTCTTTACTTGTTCATGTTCATCGTCCAGTTGTCTTGTTGATATATGTTCTTGTCACGACCCGCTCCCGGATAAACGAGTACGAGTACGTAGCCAAGTCTAGCCTACGTCATGGTATCGACGGTAGAACACTGTCTACTAACACACAGTAAATTCCTTCACATATACAAGTGATCACAGATACAAATTATACTTAGCTATAACACAAATCAAGAAAATAAAAGTATGATAGATAATGAAATAATAAGATCCAAATCCAATAATAGAGTGACTACATCCTGATTAATAATATGGTCCATCCGGAGACAAATCTGGTCCAACTATGAAAGTAAAACTAAAGGATAATAAAATGTAAATCTAGATCCCTCCAGAGATCGATCATGGATCCTGAGTCTCGGTACCAATATCGTCACCACTACCCTCTGATGGTCCATAATAAGAAGTATAACGATAGTCGTCATCCTATGAGAAATAAAGTACAACTATATTTTATTTAATGTAATTAGCACAAAATATGCTAGAACAATGAGAAACAGTAACAATAAAGATTATGAAAGGAACTAGCAAGAGATGAACTATATATGAGAAACAATAATTATGAACAAGTAAGCTATTAGAAAAAAAACATATAAATAAGGAATTGGACTATGATCATGAGCAATGAAACAAACAGTCTGTATGAAGTACCTTTCGATAAGTGAACGGCTGGGCTAAATACGACATATCATATAGATGGTTATCCACAATAAAAAGGTATGGCTAACCCATATATGCACTGTATGACTTAGCTATCCACAATAACGCTAGTTGGGTTTGTTCACATACCTACTGAGTATTTTTTCTCCCGACTCACTAAACAACAATACGGTCAATGATACAACAAGTTTATCGTGTCACCATCATGTCTCAAAGGAATATCAAACAAGAACACAATAACAAAAGTATTATAATATACTAAAATATAATGCAATACTGTCCATGCCTGAACTCCTAAATAAACCATTATCACAAGTCAAGAATGAGAGAAACTCTGACCTAGAAGCTATCAACTCATATCACACCATCGTACCACGAACCATGCATGAAAACTACAAGTCAATTCTAAGATTCTAATTCTAAAATTATGGAATAATGGCTAATGGGTTAACCTATCGAATATTATTTAATTCTGAAATAATTTACTTAAAAAATCTAATTTAATCTAATAATCTGAAATATAATTTAAATAAGAAATTTTGGCCATAGAAAATTACGGTTCTATTTTTGGAATCCATGGCACGCAAATCGAGGCACATTATTGAGTAACTAGTAAAACATTATGAACTTGATGATTTACTTAGTAGATTTAAGCACCACAAGTGCACCAAAATTGACCGTGCCACAAAATCATAATTTTATCAAAAGTTATCACTGTTATGGCCAACCGTGACCAAATCGGTCAATTATCGGCCAAATCTGAGTTCAACAAATAAATAAAATACTAACCAAAATTTTAAATTTCAGAAAAAATTATATGTTGTACATATGTGTGTCAGTTTTCCAAAACTTTAAACGGATCATAAATAGGAGTTCGGGATCCCCCGAAATCTCAAAAACAGTATGATGTGTCGAGTTTTGGAACACCGACACTCAAATAAATTCCCAAAAATTTACAAATAAAATATCAGAAAATAAATTATATATTCTCAAAGCTGACCTCAAGATGATTCCAACAAAAAAATAGCGCATAAAAATGACACCGGGGTTGTCCGCAATTGTTCCGTGAAATCGAAAGTCTCCAAGGATCAAACTTCTCAAAAATCGGCCAAGGATATGATTTTAGGTATGCGTAGGGTTTTTTTTCCAATTTTTTAAAATTTAATTTTTTTTCATTTTTTTTAAATAATTGTGTTGGAAAATACATTCTCATTTTAAAATAGAAAATATAGGTATTTTCAAATGACAAAATGGTCGTGCCAAATTATATTTTCAAAATTAGATTTGGGTTTTATAAAAATATTGTTTAAATAATATTAAATTGAATTATTATTGTAATCAAATATTAGATTTAGATATGATTAATTTAGTTTTAAAATTAATGATTATTATCTTTGACCAATAACTAGATTTTAGGTATGCGTAGGTATTTTTTTACGAATTTTCAATTTTTTCATTTTATTTTAAATAATTGTGTTGGAAAATATATTCTCGTTTTAAAAGGGAAAATATAGGTATTTTCAAATGACAAAAAGGTTGTGCCAAATTATAATTTCAAAAATTAGATTTTGGGTTTATGAAAATATTGCTTAAGTAATATTAATTGAATTATTATTGTAATCAAATATTAGATTTAGATTTGATTAAATTAGTTTTATAATTAATGATTATTATCTTTGACCAATAACTAGATTTGCTAAATTATTTTTATAAGATTTAGATTTATGCAAATATACATTAAATTTTATTTGATAATATTGTATATTATTTTAAATTATTATTCAATTATGGATTGAGATTTGATTAATATAGTTTTGAGATTAATTTGATTTGAATTTTATGGAAAGATTTGATCATTGGATTCTTAATCCGAATCTATTTAGAAAATCTCCATCTATTTAAGGAAAGGTTTTTTTTCCCTCCAATCTAATCCTAATTAAGGAATTTTTTTTCCCTTTTGGAGAATATATTTTCCAAAAGATGACCTCGAGATAATTCCAACAAAAGTCTCCAAGGATCAAACTTCCTAAAAATTTCCGAAAAATTCTAAAAAATTGTAGAAAATATTTTTAACCATCTAGAACCCAAATAAACTATTTAGTCCCAAAATAATCTTGAATGACCTTGCAGTAAATCCAAAAAGTCCTTAAAAATGATAAACCTTCATAAATTAAGTACCTAAAAATATCCAAAAATTATAGAAAAATATAAAATAGGTAAATAATATGTAAATAAACTATCTAGAGGCCATATTACCTTAATATGGTCATAGCTCACCCATAAGCTTAGACATGACTCCGAATGATCATAAAATTAATCATAATCAATTTTCCTAATCTAGGAGGCAGGTACCACAGTTCTTGCTAGTAGTCCTCTTATACGTGTTATTGTTTCCAGTTCATATACATATTCCCTTTATTGTTAAATTGTATCTCTATCTAGCTTTATTTTGTGCTGAGTTATATTATTGCAATAGTGTTGTACTTTGCTCCTTTCCTAACTGAATACGTTGCAGGTGACTTGCTATTTTGTACCAAAGACCTTTCTGGAGAGGTACAGTCATTTCGGAGGCCAACCTTAGTTCAAGATATATTAGATAGTTCATGAATTTAATATTTAGCGGGTCTGTTCCCTTGAGGTATTATTGGATTTGAAGATTAATGGAATAGTTACTGTGAATGAACAAATAGATAATTTTGTGATCATATATTGTTTGTTTGGTTTGAGATTATTATTGAGGTCTAGACAGCATACTACCGCCGATGCTACAACGTAGGCTAGACTTGGTTACGTACTCGTATCCCAAAAGTGGAAGCGGATCGTGATAAGCTTTTTGGTGGGCCATGCATGACTGTTTTTGCAAAATTTTACAAACTCGTGGTAGTACCAATATTAGTCGTACTACTATGAGCATGCGACTAGAAAATGCTCATTCATAGTTATGATTGATTTGATTTTTAGTAGAATGACTAGGACTAGATATAAATAGGAAAGACCTTATTTAATTTTCCTATGAAGTTAAATAAACCTTGAAATTTTAGTTTTTTGGTAGTTAAGGTGTTTATATAGGCTATGTGGTTAGAATAGGAATAAATCATGAAATTTTAGGTTAGATAAATTTGTGGAACTTTTCTATGAAGATATGTTATTTTGTGTTGATAATATTGTATGATTAAAGGTGGGAAGACAATCTGCTCGGTAAATTGGAACTTTCTAGGATTTAAGGCCCTAACCTTGATAATCTGTTCAAATTTTTATTTTTTGCCATCTCTAAACATCATCACATCGTAAAGTCCATATTACTTACGGTTGGAGTGGGTGGGGTTTCCAACCTATGTGGAGAAGACCCCGGAGTACGACGAGCGCCGTTTGTGTGTCAGAGAAGCTCGGGGAGGTGACAAGGCCAGTCGGAGGAGACAAAGAAGCTCGGGAAGCTACCTGGAGACATTCTGGAACAGGGGGCAGAGTTCGGCCCGAACTCTATCCCACACAGAGTTCTGGCCGAACTCTGTGTTTTGGTTCCAGAACCGTTCTGGAGTCAGAACACAGAGTTCTGGCCGAACTCTGTGTCGTCGGGCTGGGCAAATTTCTAGGGTAATTTTTCACCGTTGGATCATATCTGATGGTCCAAATTTTGTTGCGGATTAGGGGAATTAATATTAGGTTATTCCTAACCCTAATCATTGTAGAGAACACAAGAAAAGAGAGAGGAAGGAGGCAAGAGTGCCATTGCAACTTTGGGAGAGAAGACGGAGGATTGAAGGTCTTTTTCGAAGGAGAATCGGATTCGGGTAATCTCTACTCGTTGTTCTTGTTCTTCGTAGCCTTGTAATCATTATTCTTGCTTCCAAGTGTTGTGGGGATCCGATTTGGATCGGGAGAAGTTTGTAGAGGGTGTAATTCTTCTATTTCATTAGTGGAGGCTTCTCAGGGTTGGACTCCGATTGTTTCGTGGTTTTTTTTTTTTTCCGTAAGGGTTTTCCACGTCAAAATTTTCTGTGTCTACGTGGTTTGTTTTGGTGTTTTGGTTCGTACGTTGTATTGCTTGGTTCTCTCACAGGTACTCTCTAGTTTGGGAAAAGCTTTACGCGTTTCTTTCCCAACAAAGTGGTATCAGAGCCAGGTTCTGGAATTCAGAAGGGTGTCAGGAGTTGACAGAAAACTAGAGAGGAGAGATGGACGTGAAGCCGGTGCACATGGTGAACCTGAACGGCACCAACTATCACTATTGGCGGAGCAAGATAAAGATTTGTTGTTTGTTAAGCAGCTGCATCTGCCAGTATTTGCATCCGAGAAGCCCAGTGATAAATCCGAGGAGGACTAGAAATTCGAGCATATACAGGTGTACAGATATATCAGACAGTTCGTTGACGAGAACGTGTACAACCACGTTGCTAATATTGAGCACGCGAAGATGTTATGGGATAAGCTAGAATCTTTGTACGCGACGAAGACCGGGGTAAACAAGTTTCTGATCCGGACGATGATGGGTCTGCGGTACAAAGATGGGCGTCTATGACGGATAATTTTAGTGATTTCTACGGCGTGGTTGACCAGCTGTCTTCGATGGGAGTCAAGTTCGATGACAAGGTTCAAGGACTATGGCTGCTGTGTACATTGCCAGACTCGTGGGAGACTGTACGAGTATCTATGATCGCTTCTGCTCCAGAGGGCGTGGTTAGTCTGGAGTTTGCCAAGAGCGAGGTGCTGAATGAAGAGATGCGGAGACGTTCTCATGGTACTTCATCCATATCCCACCACTCAGAGGCATTGGTTTCAGAGAGCCACGGAAGGGGCAAAAGCAGGGGTCCAGGTGGTGGCAGAGACAAGAGCAGGGGGAAGTCCAAGGGTCGGTATGAGGACTGGGAGTGTTACCATTGTGGCAAGAAGGGCCACATCAAGCAGAATTATTTCGCTTGGAAGAGAGAGAAGAAGGGCGACAAGGGGAAGCAAGACGAGAACACTACAACGGCGGCCTCGATACATGGAGGCGATGTGATCGTCGTAGGTGATGAGGTCATTACAAACCTCGCCTGCGATGATAATTTTTGGTTGGTAGACTCAGGGGCTTCGGCGTATGTATCTCACAACAGGGCACTATTTGCCACTTACACAACAGGCGACTGTAGAGTGTTGAAGATGGGCAATGGAGATGTGTCGAAGGCGGCTGCCATTGGAGATGTTCATTTGAGAACGAAGACGGGTGCAGTTCTTATTCTCAAAGATGTTCGTTATGTCCCTGATATCACTTTCAACCTGGTGTCGGTTGGAAGGTTGGATGACGAGGGATTCTTCGGTCTCTTCAGGAATAGTCAGTGGAAGCTTTCCAGAGGTTCGATGGCGATTGTCAGAGGAAGCAAGAAGTCCGGTCTCTACTATATGGAGGGGAGCGCACAGGAAGCACATAAGGTGAACGCGGTCAGTGATGCGTCTACCGAGTTGTGGCACAGGCGGCTCGGCCATATCAACGAGAAGGGAATGAGCTACTTATTGAACAAGAAGGTAATTCCAGGGCTCAAGTCTACAAAGTTGGAGAAGTGCACGTACTTCTTAGCTGGGAAGCAAAATACGGTGTCTTTCCAAGTCACCTAAGTTCAAAAAAGTCAGCGTTGCTCGAGTTGATTCACTCGAATGTTTGCGGTCCTATGAAGGTAAAATCTATTGGTGGTGCTTCTTACTTTGTAACTTTTATTGATGACTGTTCCAGGAAGGTTTGGGTCTATGCCTTAAAGACCAAGGATCAGGTGCTGCCTACTTTCAAAGAGTTTCAGGCCTCTGTTGAAAGAGAGACAGGCAAGAATTTATTATGTGCTCGGTCCGACAACGGCAACAAATACATCGGTCCCTTTGATGCGTATTGCAGAGAGCAAGGGATTCGACACCAGAAGACTCCGTCCAAGACACCTCAGTTTAATGGTGTAGCGGAGCGCATGAATAAGACACTGATGGAGAGAGTGCGGTGTTTGCTGTCAGAAGTAAACTTGCTAGACAGTTATTGGGGTGAGGCTCTTCTCACAGTTGCTTATGTTATTAATTTGTCTCCTAGTGCTCCTTTGCAGGATGATGTGCCTGACAAAGTATGGTACGGCAAAGAACCGTTATACAATCACCTGTGAGTGTTTGGTTGTAAAGCCTTCGTGCATGTACCGAAGGACAAGAGGACCAAACTTGAGCCGAAGACGAGACGATGCGTCTTTGTCGGCTACGGTCGGGATAAGTTTGGCTATAGACTCTACGACCCGGTGGGAAAAAAGCTCTACAGAAGCAGGGACGTAGTATTCGTCGAGGATCAGACCATGACCAACACTCAGCATTCTGAGACGCCTTCTGAGGCTGAGGAATTGCCTGAGTTAGAGTCATTTCTCTTCGAACAGTTTCCAGAGGACATCGCAGAGGATCCAATTATAGGGGAGCCAGTACATAGAGTTGCTTCCAACCTTGATTATCTGCCTGCTGATGATGGTCAGGGTGTCCCTCAGGAGGATGAGCATGCCGGGGAGGTAGTTTCTGAAGAGGAGGAAGCTGTTGGTATACAGCCAGCACCAGTGGCTCCACTGAGAAAGAATGACAGAGATCGTCGACCATCTACGAGATACTCACCGGGTGAGTATGTGCTATTGACCGACGGAGGAGAGCCCGAAAGTTTTGGAGAGGCTATGGAAGACGAACACAGGCAGGAGTGGATGGAGGCTATGCAGAAGGAGGTGAGTCCCTTACACGCCAATTCCACTTATGAGCTTGTGCGGTTGCCAAAGGGCAAGAAGGCTTTGAAAAATCGATGGGTGTTTAGAGTGAAGTAGACGGATGATGCTTCTCACCCTCGATACAAAGCGAGGCTGGAGGTTAAAGGCTACGGTCAGCGGAAAGGCATAGATTATGATGAGATCTTTTCGCTAGTCGTCAAGCAGTCGTCTATTTGGGTGGTACTAGCATTGGCAGCCAGTTTCGACTTGGAGGTCGAGCAGATGGACGTGAAGACGACATTCCTCGACGGTGATCTTCAGGAGGAGTTATACATGGAGCAGCCAGAGAAATTTTGTGAGAAGGACAAGTCACATTTGGTCTGCCACTTGAGGAAGAGCTTGTATGGTCTGAAGCAGGCTTCGAGGCAGTGGTATAGGAAGTTTGAGTCGTTTATGGGGGTGCATGGTTATGCACGGACGACGTCGGATTACTGTATATTTGTGAGGTATTTTGCCGATGATGATTTCATTATTTTATTGCTCTATGTAGATGAGATGCTATTAGTGGGTTAGAATGCCACTAGGATAGCGGAGTTAAAGCGCCAACTGGGCACGGACTTCTCTATGAAGGATTTAGGCGCAGCGAAGACTATTCTTGGGATGGAGATTAGCCGAGAGAGAGAGTCCAAGCTGCTACATTTGTCCCAAAAGAAGTACATTCACCGGGTACTACAGCGTTTCGGTATGGACGGGTCGAAGAAAGTGAGTTGCCCCCTTGCGACCCACTTTAAGTTCACTGAGAAGCAGTGTCCATCTACCGAGGATGAAAAGGAAGATATGGAGCGGGTTCCATATGCCTCAGTTGTGGAAAGTCTTATGTATGCTATGGTGTGTACGAGGCCATACATTGCTCATGCAGTTGGCACAGTTAGCAGGTACCTTTCAAATCCTTGAAGGGTACATTGGAGTGCGGTCAAGTGGATTCTACGATACCTTCAGGGCACTGCCAATTGGAGACTTTCTTTTGGTGGTGACGAGCCAAAGCTGGTTAAGTATACCGATGCTGATATGGCTGGAGATGTAGACACGAGACGATCGACTTCGGGCTATGTGATGATGTTTGCCGGAGGAGCGGTATCGTGGCAGTCGCGGTTGTAGAAGTGTGTTGCCTTATCGATGACGGAGGCGGAACACATTATGACGACGGAGGCTTACAAGGAGCTGTTGTAGATGAAGAAGCTGTTGCAGGAAATGGGGCTGAAGCAAGAGCAGTATACTTTACTTTGTGACAGTCAGAGTGCTATCCACCTTGTGAAGAACCAGACATTTCATATTCGGTCCAAGCACATCGAGACTCGGTATCATTGGATTCGGGATGTGGTTGAGAAGAAGGATGCGACGCTTGAGAAGGTTCATACTGATGAAAATGGAGCGGACATGCTCACGAAGGTTCTTCCGAGGGAGAAGTTTGAGAACTGCAGGCAGATCATCAGGATGACGACCTCCTCAACATAGTTGTGAAGGGGGAGATTTGTTGGAGTGGGTGGCGTTCCCAACCTATGTGGAGAAGACCCCGGAGTGCGATGAGCGCCGTCTGTGTGTCAGAGAAGCTCGGGGAGATGACGAGGCCAGTCGGAGGAGACCAAGAAGCTCGGGAAGCTACCTGGAGACATTCTGGAACAGGGGGGCAGAGTTCGGCCCGAACTCTGCCCCACACAGAGTTCTGACCGAACTCTATATTTTGGTTCCAGAACCGTTCTGGAGTCAGAATGCAGAGTTCTGGCCGAACACTGTGTTGTCGGGCTGGGCAAATTTTTAGGGTATTTTTTTCACCGTTAGATCATATCTGATGGTCCAAATTTTGCTGCGGATTAGGAGAGTTAATATTAGGTTATTCCTAACCCTAATCATTGTAGAGAACACAAGAAAAGATAGAGGAAGGAGGCAAGAGTGCCATTACAACTTTGGGAGAGAAGACGGAGGATTAAAGGTCTTGTTTGAAGGAGAATCGAATTCGGGTAATCTCTACTAGTCGTTCTTGTTCTTCGTAGCCTTGTAATCATTCACTACCAAAATACAGTAAATTAGCGACGACATAATAGCGACGGAAAATTTTTATCGACATTAGCGACGGAATAGCGGCAAATAATCGACGGCGTACCGACGACAAGACGATACAATTTTTATTTTATTTTAAGGGGGAGAAAATGTCGCTCATCCGTCGCTAGGGCGTCGGAGATATAGTGACGGATAAGCAGCCGTCGCTATGCAGTCGATTATTTGGCGGGAATTATTGAAGGAAATGGCAGAATAATTCTTCGACTACGTAGCGACGGATATTTCGTCGACAAGTAGCAAAAATTGTAACAGCCTAGCGACGGATTTTATCCGTCGCTAAATAAAGGGCCCAGACTTAAATTGAAATGACGGGGGGAACTTTTCATTCCCCCCAAATTTCATTCTCTCTCCTCTCTCTCTCTCTCTCTCCCACGGCGGTCGACGACCTCACTCTCATCTCTCTCTCCCGCGGTGGTGATCGGCGACCTCTCCTATCTCTCTCCCAAAGGTAATCTCTCTCTCTTTCGGTGGTCGTGGGTGTCGTGGGCTGCCGGGAGTGACGTAGGCTGCGGGGGCGGCGGAGACTGTGGGGGTGGCACGTGCGGGGCAGCGCGGGGCTGCGGCGGGCGCGCGTATGGCTGCTGCGGGCGGCGGGGGGCAGCGTGCTCCGGTGCAGCGGGGGGCGGCGGGGGTAGCGCGTGCGGGGTAGCGCGGGGCTGGGGGGGCGACGGGGGGTGGGAGGGGTTCTGGCGCGCGCGGGGCTGCGGGGGGCGGCGGGGGGCAACGCGCTCCGGGGCAGCGGGGGGCGGCGGGGGTGGCCTGAGCGGGGCAGCGCGGGGTACAATACAATGAGTAGTATCGGCGATATGACAAACCCTAGTTAAAGAAATAGGATATCGACGATATCGGTAGTATCGGCAGTTTCGGATCGGAGTATCGAATTTTTTGGTATTGGAAAACAAATAATTATCGGTAGTATCGGATTCTTTTACATGCTTTTACAACCTTATTATGCTTTCAACCTAGGTTCACAATATCGGTAACCCAATACCTTACCCTAATAAGGTAACCCAATACCTTAGCCTACAATAGGGTAAACCACTTTACCTTAATGGTGAAGGTAAAACCAATATCCTAAGCTACCAATATTTGAATCCTAAGATACAAACATACCACTCTAATATCTAACTTCTAACCATCTAACTATCAATATAAATTCTAACATCTATCTATACACTAATTCTAACATCTACTAGCTAACTCACATCTCTAACTAACCAACATATTCTAATATACTACTTGGTATCTCAAGTTACCAAGTATCTTAACTCTAATATATGAATATCTAACTTAATCTCTAAAACTAAGATACTATACATATCCAATATATATCTATCTAAACTCTAAGCTATCATATCAAAACACACACTCTAATACACTACCATCTAACATATAAGCTATCTAACTTATATCTACTAACCTCATTCTAGACACTAACTTATTACTAACCATCTAACCATCTTATACTAACTAGTAGTAGGATACCAATATACTAACTAGTAGTAGGATACCAACATATATTTTCTAAATAACTCTAACATATGTCATATCTAACTAACAAAGACCTCCAATGTCGACATCGGTCAATATTTGGTATCGGTCGGTATCGGGTCGGAACATGCCAAACCGTATCGGTATCGGCCGTATCGGATCGGTATCGACCGATACTTTAAATAAAATGCAATATGACAAACCCTAGTTTAATAAATAGGATGAGAAAGTCTATTGCTTTATATATATATATATTTTAAAATATATATATATATATATTTTAAAATATATATATATTTTAAAATATATATTTTAAAATATATATATATATATATATATATATATATATATCTATATATATATATATATTTATATATATATATATATATATATATATATATATATATATATATATCTATATAAAAAAAATCTATATATATATATATATATATATATATATATATATATATATATATATATATATATATATCAAGGTTCAAAGTATCGGTATCGGAATCGGTATCGGACTTTTCCTATGAGTATTGGTATCGGCGATATCGGTAGTATCGGACTATCAGACTATCGGTATCGGTATCGAACTATCGGTATCGGTATCGAACTATCGGACTATCGGATTATCGGTATCGGTATCGAACTATCGGTATCGCACTATCAGTATCGGTATCGCACTATCGGTATCGGACTATCGGTATCGGTATTGAACTATCGGTATCAGTGTCGGTATCCGTATGTACTTAGTATTGATCGTAGCAAATTAGTATCGGTATATCGGTTTGGTATAGGTCGTATCGGATGGTATTGACCATAGCGAATTGGTATCATCCTATCCGATATGTATCGACCGTATAGCTAGGATTCGTACCGGATCGATAAGTTCGGTACGAATCCTAGCTATACGGCCGATACATATCGGATAGGACGATACCAATTCGCTAAGGTCAATACCAATTTGATACGGCCTATACCAAACCTATAGACCGATACTAGTCTGATCCAGTCGATACTAAGTACATCCGGCCTATATACTAACAGATCCACCAGTTACATGATTATATACTAATTCTGTTTAGTTTGTCTTACAATACAAATTTTTACATCCAATCTGTGATGGATCGTTATTTCGTTGATCGTACATGGATGTACAAACGACAACACGAGAGCAGAATAGGTGTGAGTAACAATTTTCAGGTAGGCATGGAAGTGTTTCTTAAGTATGCTATGAGAAAAGTTTAGTATATGGACGGTAACAAAATCAAGTGTCCATGTCGTAATTGTCGCAATAGACGTTACGAAGAAGTGGTGAGTGGTAGAGATCATTTGACCCGTAAGGGTTTCGTACGTGATTACGGCCTGTGGTCATCGCAAGGTGAACAATATGCGGAAAGACAGGTTGCGAATGCTGCTACTTATGCTTTTGATGATAATACTGCAATAGATTTTGTCGTCGAAGACGACGAATGCTCTGTTGATTATGAAGAACTGCAGAACCTTGCACGAGATATGGTGTACGATACGACATGGCCTAATTTTGATCCGGAGGATCCTAATCCCGAGACGAAGGAGTTCTGTGATATGTTTCGGGATGCTGAAACTTCTTTATATCCTGGTTGTGAGCCACATTCCGTACTGTCAGTGACGATGCGGTTGTTGAACATAAGTCCGATTTTAACTTGCCACAAACTTGCTATGATCGGATTATACAACTAATCAAGGGGGTGTTTACCGAAGGAATCAAAAGAGCTTCCAAAAAACTTCTACAAGTCGAAGATGATGGTCCGACAACTGGGACTGGGGTACGAGAAGATAGATTGTTATCGCAACGGCTGCATGTTGTACTACAGGAGAACGAGGATATCGAAAGTTACAGCTTTTGTAATGCGGATCGTTACAAGCCAGTCAGAGGAAAAGGAAAGTCAACTAGAAAATGACATCCTTACAAGTATATGCATTACTTGTCGATCAAGAAGCGCTTGCAGAGGATGTATATGTCTCAGAATACAGCAGAACACATGACGTGGCACAACGAAGAACGCACAAAGGACGATGGATAATTGTCACATCCTTCGGATGGAGAGGCGTGGAAATATTTCGATTTGCATCATCCAGATTTTGCTGCAGAGCCTAGAAATGTACGTCTGGGGCTATGTTCTGATGGCTTCGCCCCTTTCGGGCAGTCGAGATCTCAATACTCCTGCTGGCCGGTCATTCTAACCCCTTACAATCTGCCACCATGGATGTGTATGAAGACTCCTTATATGTTCTTGACAGCTATCATACCGTGTCCCAAAAATCCTACGAAGAATATCGATATATATTTACAGTCGTTGGTGGATGAGCTGAAACAGCTGTAGGAGATCGGCATCGCGACCTATAATATTTCCAGGAAACAGAACTTTCAGATGAGAGCTTCACTGATGTGGACAATCAATAATTTTCCCGCATACTGTATGCTGTCGGGATGGAGTACTCACGGCACCATGTCTTGTTCGATATGTATAGGAAATAGTAAGGCGTTCCACCTTAAGCATGGAGGGAAAAACTTCTTTCTTTGATTGTCATCGTGAATTTCTGCCCGCGAGTCATCCTTGGAGAAAGAACAAGGACGCGTTCAGAGCTGGAAAACAAGAATTTTCTCATTCGCTTGCCAGATTGTCGGGATACGATATTTGGGAAGATGTAAAGGACTTGCCCACTGTAATGGAAGATCCATCAAACAATCGTGTCGATGGGTTCGGACAAAGCCATAACTGGACCAAATGGAGTATCTTTTTGGACTTGCCTTGTTGGAAAGACAATCTTATAAGGCATAATCTTGATGTTATGTATATCGAAAAGAATGTGTTCGATAATGTCTTCAATACCGTCATGGATATTAAAGGAAAGACGAAGGACAATCCAAAAGCAAGACAAGATATTGCCGAGATATGCAAGCGTCCTTATCTGAACTGATACAAAGGGGAGCTACTGGACAATTAAGTAAGCCGATAGCACAATACATATTGAGCTACTGGCCCATATGATATGCATATTGTGATGTTCAAATATGAGTGGTTCGATACGACACCAAATATCGGTTGGAAAATCGATAAACAATTTAGATTTGTCGATATAAATCATCGCAGGAGGTATAGAGGGTCCGATACAGTTGCGATAGCAAATCAGGCTGTTCAAGTCTACTATACAAGCTACCCAAGGCGTCGTAGAGATCGATTTGACTGGTGGGCTATATGCAAGATTAAATCTAGAAATACATTCAACGTTGGAGACCCAGCATACCAAGAGGACCAGATCGAAAAGTCCCAATACTTGGGACAACACTCGGATACAATGGATGTTGAAGATATTGTTGAGAAAAATAGAGAGGAGAAAGAAGTTGATACACAAGACTTAGCTGTCACTAGGGGAGAAGAGGCATCTTGTCCCAAATATTGAGGCAGAAGAAGAAGAAGAAGAAGAAAAAGAAGAAGAAGAAGAAGAAGACGAAGAAGAAGAAGAAGAAGAAGAAGAGAAGAAGAAGAAGAAGACAAATTTGATGGAGATGAGGATACAGATGAAATCGACGATGAAGATAAGGATGGAGATGGGGATGAGGATGAGGATGAGGATGAGGAGGAGGATGATGATGAAGACGAGGCCGAGGATGAGAACGAAGACGATGATTAGGTTAATATTGTTGTATATTAAAAACACTTCCAATTACGTGAAATAAGTTTGACCTCATAAAACAAATTACGTGAATTCATATTTTTCATTCGATTATTTACTTATTGCAGATGGCACTCCTAGTCTTTTTCGTCGCGGTGGCACTCGTCTCCCTACTGGTGGTATGTATATTTTAGTTTAGAATTTTATATTCATTTACACTTTTATATTGTTAATTATGTTTATGTGTTCTATTTACAGGTCATGATGGCTGGCTGTGGTGGTGGTGGTGGTGGTGGTGGTGGTGGTCGTGGTCGTAGTGGTGTTGGTGGTCGTGGTCGCATTCAATCTTTCCGGGATGTGACCCCATCCAGCGACCCCGACCCAGAGAGTACCCCGGGCACAGACGCATCCCGCCATCGATCGACCACTTCATCGAGGCATGAGTCCGGATTTGTTAGCGGATCCGTTCCGCTATCGGACCCACAAGCAGCGGATCCACTAGTGGATCCCCCAGTTACTGCACAGTGGGCCCCGGAGTACCCCCATACTCGGTTCCATCTGGTTACTGGAGAGTACATACGCGAACCCGCGGATCCTTCGACGGCACCAGAGAGGCCGAGAGGCGAGTTCCGACGAGAGCTATGGCCCGTGGGGACCTCGTAAGTAAATTTAAGATAATTTATTTAATTTATTTAATTTGTTCAAATTAATAATCGAGTCGTTTCTTCTTTGTAGGTTTTTTCCGTTTAATGTTGCCAGGGCTCTTGGAGAAATTATCAGGGCTAACTTTTATGGTCCTTACCTTAACTTTTCGTCGGTGCCCCCAAACTTAAAGTACGCCTGGCTCGACAAGTTGAGGGTATATATCTATATCTTCTGGTTAATTATTAGTTACTCTTTAATCAACCATTTTTTAAATTACGTGATAATTGAATTTCTATGTTAGACGACGTACTGGTAGCCCCCCCATCGCGAGGACGCGATCCGCAGGACCTACATAAGTGCTGCCTCGAAAAAGATACGGAATATAATTTATGACCTGAAAATGGGGGATACGAGGCCGAATTGAATCCGGCAGGAGTATTATGAGGACCTCTTAGGTATGATGGATACTCCTGAGTACAAGGAGAAATCGGAGAAGGCGAAGGCAAACCGACAGGCCACGGGGCTTCATACGGGGGGATCAAGGCCCCACGCAGCGACGCTTGCAGATCTGGTGAGATACCGTAAATTTATTTCACTATCGAATTAGGTATTATTAATATACGGAGTTAATTAAGTTCTACGAAAATTTCGTATGCGGGCCCAATGGGCGGTGAAGGAGGGAAGGGCGCCAGAATCGGTCACCATGTACGACGTGTTCCAGTATACGCACAAAAGACGGAAGGACGGGAGCTTCGTCGATGAGAGGTCCAAGGAGACTGATGTAAATACTTATGTTTATGAGATTTACGTTAGAATTAAAAGTATTCGGACTATAACTTAGGTAAACTTAGGATTGACACTTAACTTAGTGAAACATAGGATTGACACTTAACTTAGTGAAACATAGGATTTATATTACAACTTAGGTAAATCTTATAATATAAACACATTCATTTTATAGGCTGCGTATCGTGAGGCCCTTAGTCGGGCTCAGTTAACTGACACCGAGGATGTCGGTAAAACGATGCCCGCCCGGACGCCCTTTTCTTTGGCCGCTCGTAACGACTTGTTCGTAGATACCGTTGGCGACTTTAAAAAAGGGCTCCTGTACGGAGTTGGCTCCCTAGAGCCGTTGTACATGGCGACACAGAGATTTCCACCGATACCGTCTCCTCCCGCGGCCCCGGCAGACGATGATGTTAGGTCGCAGCTTACGCAGCTGTACGAGACGGTGTCGTCCTTGCGGGAACAATTTGCTATGTACTTTCCGCCTCCGTCTGCTGCTGTCGGTCCGTCTACTGCTGGTGTCGGTCTGTATTCTACTGGTGCCGGTCCGTCGACTGCTGGTGTCGGTCCTTCTTTCGTGGGCCATCTTTCTTTCAACCCTGCTGCCCCTCTGGTACCGCCTCCGACTGTGACGGTACTCCTGGATCTCATGTTTCCAGAGCAGCTACGCCGACTTTCGGGCAGTGTCTACGATGACTTGCTGCCGTACCTAGTGGAGGAGTATATTCGTCGGTCGTAGCATGGATTACCACCACCGGGCAATCGAACTCCTCATTCTCCTTAAAATATTGTAATTAAGAAAATTTGAAATATTTGTAGGAATTTTGGATTATTTGTGCTATGATCGGATTATACGACGGATATTAGGTTACTCTTTAGGATAATTGATGTCTATTTTATATTAATTTGGTTTGGTCTATGTGATTCTTGGATAATTGGTGTGCATTAAATTCGTATGTGCATATTTGATCTATGTGATTCTTGGATAATTGGTGTGCATTATATATTTGGTCTATGTGATTGTTGGATAATTGGTGTGCATTATATATTGGTTTGGTTTATGCATATTTTTGTGAACAGGGAAAGTGCTGCAAATTTTTTTTTAAAAAATCTCAGTTAGCGACGGACTAGTGACCGGTTAGCGACGGATATTTCCAGTTTTGACTAATTTTTGACAGAATGTCCATCACTAACTGGAGATTTGAAACTGTTTCTAGGTAGCGACGGGTAGTCGACGGAATATCCGTCGCAAGGTACTGGTGGTATATAATTCGACGGAATAGCGGCAGAAAAGC